>CAJHZI010000760.1:25000-125000 GCA_905160935.1 Enchytraeus crypticus
ATAATATATACATTTTATGATGTACATGTATATTTACATTTAAAGTAATGTATCAAAAATACTTTATATATCAGTGATGTAAAGTAAACCCGTATTGTAGTTAAATGATCATCTATGTTGAAATTTATCACTTTTAATTCCACATGTTTAAACCGTGAGGAAATTAAGTTAGGCAATTTAGACCATTTTCCGTCCAACCAGTCCAGTGAATGTCCGAGATTTTACTCTCAGATCAGCGCGGCTGGGATTCGAACTCGCTAGGGTTCTATTCACCTTAGGATCTTACATTTAAAACTTCATTACTTAACACCAATGCTATTTGGACATGATAACACAAAGATGTATTAATGAGCAGGAGCGGATCCAGGA
Organism: Enchytraeus crypticus; assembly: GCA_905160935.1. Lineage (NCBI taxonomy): Eukaryota > Metazoa > Annelida > Clitellata > Enchytraeida > Enchytraeidae > Enchytraeus > Enchytraeus crypticus. The sequence continues at coordinate 25,370 of CAJHZI010000760.1, forward strand.
ATTTTTTAAGGGGGGGTCCGAAAATCTTTTTTGGACAGTGTACACATTTTTGCTTAAGTTCCGCCTTCTTCGGGACGTGACACAACCAGAAAAAATGCTGTGTGGGGGGGCTCAAAATTGTTCAGCATACTGCGCTCGACTCATAGAGTGAGTATATCCCCGTATCTTACCCCCCCCCTCATACCCGTACTAAAGTGAGAGGACACCCTAAAATGCCTAATATCCTATATTTGTTTAGGAAAAAGTAGGTTAATTTTTTCACCTCTAAGGCTCCGAAGAAACTCAGCGGATCTGGACCAATTGCAAAAGTGACCTAATTTTGACGGAAGGTGGGGGCTTAAGCCCCTCGATCCCAGCCAAGTCGGTTTGCACCACTGTTCCGGGAGAGAGTTTTTCAAATATGGGCCCCTAGTGGGGCCCATATTTGAAAAAATTCCAGGTAGTCGGACTGTTCGAGTTCCCTCTTGTACCCCCCCCCTAACCCCCTAACGCCCTTAAAACATATTTACACCTAGAAATGGCATAGAAACAATGAAAATATAGTTTAAAATTTTTTATCGTCGGGCCTAGGGGGGGGGGCCGGGCTCCCTGGGCCCCCCTGGATCCGCCACTGTTAATGAGTACATTAATTATAACGTTGCTTATGTTCATTATATTAATTATTTATATTATTTATTTATTAATTATTTATATTATTTATTTATTAATTATTTATATTATTTATTTATTGGTTATTGATTTTCGTTTGTGCAGCCTAAAAGCGACGCTAAGCCAAAGGTCGGTGTTCATGTAGATTATCTCTGTCAATCAATCATTTAGTCATTTGCTTTCAGTGGCTACTCTGTCATGTTCTCTTGTTTATAGAGAGCACTCCATCAAGGCGTTAATCATCGAATTAGGCTTTTCTTGAATTATGCTCTCTCTCTCTCTCTCTCTCTCTCTCTCTCTCTCTCTCTCTCTCTCTCTCTCTCTCTCTTAGTGCACTACCTACTGGCAGGTACATGGCATAAAACGCCTCCAATCATCTCTATCTTCCGTTTTCCTCTTCATGACCACGTACGAGTGGATCTTTAAGTCAACAATAACCTTCCTTTTGATATACCATTATTTTTGGGGATTCTGCTCTTGAAGAGGTGGGCCGCTTATGCCTTCCTCAACTTAATATCAACTTAACATCCTCAATATCATCTCTTCACAAAGCTCGGTTCTCTCTTTATTTCTCTCCCTTTCTCTCTCTCTCTCTCTCTCTCTCTCTCTCTTTTTCTGTCCTTATCGCTGTTCTTCTACCAATTATCTCATTTGAGACGATTATTTCTTGTGATAGTTTACTTTTCAATAGGAGCATTCCATAGATCTACTAGTTGATCCTGTTACAAAGGCAAACCTAATTTTAAAATCTTAAACTGAAAAATAAAACTACACTTAAAAATTCGTCTTATTTTGTGAAAATAAAACTTTTGAGGTGATTCTTAATACTGAGAAAGAAAGTTTACGTTACAATCCAAAATTACATATGAATTCATATTAGAATAAACATTTAAGTTACAATCGCAAACAGCACATGATTAATAAAATGTCTATTCCATCAATGAGCCTATTAGTAGTTCCATGTGTTTGCCTATCTTCAGTTATCAGTGCTTTTCTTCAGTTGCTGCTTTGTCGCCTCTTACGACACCTGCGGACAAATTCAGGTCTCTTCTGTAATGGCACCACTCGAGATAGTCATTCGCAATCGGATAACGTAAAGCTGGTAAAGCTAATGTTAACATTAGATTCCTCACTCGAAAGCGATGTCAGTGACGGGCAAGCCCAGGATTTGAACTCCGCACATACTGATCTGCGGTCGAGTATCCCACCGACATCACCCCTGGCTCCAGCCAATATACGAATTTGCAGTCAAAAATATTGCAAAGTTACAATTACAACTGTCAGTATATAAATAATCTACAGTGCCTTCCTATATTTTTGGACTATTTTTTATATTTCTGATCTTCTGTTAAAATGGATTTCACATAATTAAAAGTGTACGTTTTTATATTGACGCTCATTGCGTATATATAAATTCAAACAGTTTAAATTAAAATCAGAAAGTATAAGTCGTGAAATTTTTTGACTAAAGGTCCTGTTGAAATTTGTCAAATTCACTTTGAGCGTAATAATTATGGTTTTCTCTGTAAGTTGTAATTTTATATATATATATATATATATATATATATAATCATTATTTATGTAGCCTGCTGTGAAGCAACCAGTCACTGGTGGGCGGGGCGTACAGGCGGGGCCTCAGAGTTCTGCTGCTGGTGGGCGGGGCGGACAGGCGGGGCCTCAAGGCTCAGGCTCCTCCCCTCAGTTCACGGCCAGCCTATCGGTGCTGCAGTTTGAGAGGCAGCAGCTGGACCAGCAGATACTGAAGTACAGCGACAAGCTCAAGCCATCAGAGGTGGAGCAGCTGAGACAAAGAGGCCAGCAGCTGGACAGACAAGCCGCATCAATCAAAGATCAGCTGGCAAGGGGCGGAGCCAACGCTTATAGAGGTGCGACGCTGTAAATAGTGATTTCAGTCTGACTTCTGTTGTTGTTGTTGGCTTTATGTTGGAGCTTATGTTGGTACGTCGTCGTACTATGTGCTAAGCGTCTTCTGTGATATAGTCTTTGATTGACTGACTAACTGCCTGACTGAATGATGGATTGATTGACTGAATGAGTGGTCGATTGATTGACTGATTGACTGAATGATTAATTGATTTGTTGACGTAATGATTGAATGATTAATCGACTAATGATTAATTGATTGACTGAATGATTGATTGATTGACTGACTGACTGACTGATTGATTGATTGATTAATTGACTGAATGATTGATTGACTGACTGACCGACTGACGGAATGATTGATTAGTTGACTGGTTGATTGATTGATTTACTGACTGACAGATTGATTGATTGATTGATTGATTGTAGCATACGTAGAGAGCATGACACGGCTGAGCACAGGTTACGCACAAGAGGCGCGCACTCTGGCCTCTGATCCCGCCACGAGCAAGGATAAACTCCAGGTCATTCTGACCAAGAGAAAACTCGTGGAGAAAGAGGTAAGACCGTCTAGAGCAGGTCCCTAAATCCCCTCGTAGCTAAATCCCCTCGTAGCTAAATACTCTCGTAGCTAAATCTTTCCTAGCTAAATCCTTGGTAGCTAAATCCTTAGTAGCTAAATCCTTTGTAGCTAAATCTTTTCTAGTTAAATTCCTCCTATCTTTTTGCTCCTATACCCCCACTAGGTAAATCCAAAGTAGCTAAATCTTTCCTAGTTAAATCCCTTGTGACTAAATCTCTCCTAGCTACATCCCACCTAGCTTTATCGCTCCTAAATCCCTCGTAACTAAAGTACTTAAATCTAAACTAGCTCAATCCTTACTAACTCATCCCTCCTAGCTATATCGCTGCTAAATCCTTCTTAGCAAAATCCTTATTAGCTAAAAATACTTGCACCTTACTAACTCAGTCCCTCATTGTTACATCACTCCTAAATCTCTTCTAGCTAAATCTATACTTGACCTTACTAACTCAGTCCCTCATTGTTACATCACTCCTAAATCTCTTCTAGCTAAATCTATACTTGCACCTTACTAACTCAGTCCCTCATTGTTACATCACTCCTAAATCTCTTCTAGCTAAATCTATACTTGCACCTTACTAACTCAGTCCCTCATTGTTACATCACTCCTAAATCTCTTCTAGCTAAATCTGTCCGAAATCCATCTTAGTTTATCTCTCTTAATATTTTGTTATATTGTCATATAATTAATTGTTTATCAATGATAATTTTGTCCTTTCGTTATGAAATTTTATCCTGGCTTAATTCCAACAGTCATGCCGTTAACATTGCTGTTACAACTGGCTGGAGCCAGTGGCGATGTCGATAAGATACTCGACCGCGGATCAGTATGTGCGGGGTTCAAATCCTGGACTCGCCCGTCACTGACATCGCTTTCGAGTGAGGAAACTGACGTTAACATTAGCTTTACCATCTTTACTTTTTATTTTCAGGTGGAAACTGTACAGCAAAAGCTTCGAATACAATAAAGCTGCTCTGTCGTGTTCGCTCATCAGTAACTTCACTCCACTTGGTCGTTTCTTGGTCTACCATTTTGGCTGTGATGTTCTCATTTTATTCTCTCTCTCTCTCTCTCTCTCTCTCTCTCTCTCTCTCTCTCTCTCTCTCTTTCTCTCTCGCTCTTCTCGACCTGAGCGAGGGAGACAAAATTCTCTATTTGCCGTCTCCTGTGTGTCATCTGTAAGCGACGAAATGAACTTTAAATTCGCTGATACAGAATTATAATGAATTTACTGATTGACATCCCTGACATCATCGCCGTTTAAGGAAACCGACGTTAAACTTTTTGTTTTATTTTTAAAGTTAAAACATGAAACGGTTATTATTAATAATAATATTATTGCTATTATTTTTTTTAAAATTCAGATCCTAGCTAAGCAGGGATTCAAAGGATGATGATTATTATTGTCACTGACACCGCTTTCGAGTGAGGAAACTGACGTTAACCTTAGCTTTGCCAGCTTTTTATTATTTTTATCGTTACTATATTCGCTTTTCAATATTGTTGAAATTAACAACTACTTTCCACAGCATTATTTTTATATTTCCTTTTAATACTCTTTTCCATTATTTGTTTAAAATACTTATTTGTTAATATACAGTTAATCCTGCTGATTGACTTGATTCCACTACAAATATTTTGTTATCTTCTTATTATTATTGTTATTAATAATACAATTTTTATTACTATTATTACTGTTATTTTTATTACTATTACTATTATTTTATTGTTATTATAATACTAATAATAAGTATTATTATTATTATATTGTGCTGCATGGCTTGTCTCTACTCCAAATATACATGTAGTATGTTGTTGTTATTAGTATTTTCATCATTTTATTATTATTGTTATCATTATCATCATTCTATTATTATTATTTTTAAATGCCCTGGGCTGTATAAGGACCTGTGCTAAAATAAGATAAAGAGACTTTATTTAATGAAAAGTTTAAAATATTGTTAAATTATTATTATTATTATTATTATTATTATTATTATTATCATTATTGTTATTTTACCGCGGGTGTAAACCACCAGAAATTTGATAAAAACGATTCGAGCAATACGTGCTGAATCGCCGCCCGGCTTCTCGATGTCAGCTAGCTGCTTATTATAAGTTTTATTATTGTTTAATTAATTACTAATTATAGAAGCCTCATTATAATTAGTCTCAGCTGTAGTTATGAAAAGCTAGAGGTGGTTTTTTGCTCTCTGATACTCTCTGTACTGATGCAATTAGAATTTAATTGAAATTAAATTTGAATTAACTTTATTTTATTAAGACTTAATGTAACTTAATCTAATTAAAATTTTATTTAACTGCAAAATTTGAATTAATTTTTTCAATTTGAATTAAACAACTTTAATTGAATTAAACTCTTTTAATTATAATTGATTGTAATTTAAAGACGCATTGGCTAAAATTTTATTACGTTAACCTATCTATTTTAATATCTAACATTTATTTGTGATATTTTGCGAAAATCGTTGAGTGATACCGTAATTATTGTTATCAATGATAAATAAAAGGCGAGGTGGATAATTTTGAAGAAGACATATGTCACTCTGTCATTTTGAGGAAGATAACTAATAATAATGTCACTCTAATGGCCTATAGTGCTTTCATTTATAATCATGCAAATATTAATAACATTGAGGAAGACAATGGAAAACGCCTCATAAAAATAAATTTCCTTAGAACAACATTTGATTTTGTAGGTGTGTAAAGTCGTGGAGATATCATGAGATTGTTTTATTGGATTTTGGTAGACTATATGATCATACCCGTGTTGTGTCCGGGTTTCTGAAGAATAGACCAACCGTAGACTGCACTTGTAGCTAAAGGTGACATAACACTAAGATCCACACCTACGTCAGAAAGGGCTTGAAATTGGTGAACATTTAGACTCCGGAAGAAAAGCTAAAGCTAAGGTTAACGTCAGTTTCCTCACTGGAAAGCGATGTCAGTGACGGGCGAGCCCAGGGTTTGAACCCCGCACATACTGATCCGTGGTCGAGTGTCCTACCGACTACGCCAATGGCTCCAGCTAGTGTAAATTGCTATAAAATTTTCTAACCGCGACCCTAGTTAAACTGGGAGTTAAGGGAAGATGATTATGGTAATTGTATGTTTGTTTTACTGTGAGAAAGTAGTTAATTTATTGAGCCTTGTACCGGGAGTTAGACAGAGCATAGGAATATATGCTCTAGTGTAGATTAAACGTTCGTTTAATCTACACTATATTTTGACAAAACAAATTGTGCGTTAAAGTATAAATCTTGAAATTGTTGCTGTTCTATGTTTGTATTGATCTTCCATGTATTCCCGACCCTAGTTCAACTGGGATTTTGGCGAAGATGATGATGATTGATCTTCCATGTACAGGCACTTCTTTTATACGGGATGCTTAAAATTGTTTTTCCATTTTATTAGTCTTTTTAGTTAATTTTTTTGAATAGTGGAGCGGGGAGAAAGTTCCGTTTAACATTGCATATCGCACTTAATTCTATTCTCAATTTTGCAGTAGTTTGCGATACATAAATATTAAAACATTTTCCTTCCAACTTAGTAAAAACTTAACTAACATTGCTCGTTTTATTCCTCGCCAATTTTGACAAAAATTTGGGGTTGGGTGTAATGTGTTTAACGTCAAAGTTCAGAAGCACAAATAAGGCTTCTCCTCAAGACGCCTCGACATTGTCGAGCTACCGTCATAAAGATTGGATTAGCAGTAAGTTACTGCTATGATAAGAGGCTGTCATAACACTGTCTGTCATTCAACAAATAATTTATATAGAAAGAAATTTATAAATATTTTTTATAAAAATGGGATAATTTTTATGAGTATTCATACTAAAGGTGGGCTTAAGTTTTGTTAATCGTGTACGCCTACAACACGTAGCAAAGCCGAATCTATTATGTTACTATTATTATTTATCAATTATGTTATTATTTATGTATTATATTATTATTTATGTATTATATTATTATTATTTATCTCTCTATATGCACAGTGCTTGTATTTAAATTTTTGTACAACTTGTGTAAATAAAACAATTTTCACTTAAACTATAAATTATAATTCGTAAGAAGCTGTTATTTTGCATCGTTTGTTGTAAATCTGTCGTAGAGATATTAAACGACAAAGATTGACTGACTTCAGTTAGTGCCATCCTTTATATCTTTCTCTTAGTGTATGGCCTATTGCCAGGGCCACATTGTAATAAATATGCAGTATATATATATATATATATATATATATATATATATATATATATATATATATATATATATATCCCGACCCTAGTTAAACTGGGTCATGAAATTTTAAAGGACAAATCCTAAGGTGATTTGAATCCTCGTGGGTTCGATCAGTGCGGTCGCGCTGATCTGAGAGTAAAATCTCGGACATTCACTAGACTGGTTATACGGAAAATGTCTAAATTGCCTAATGGTTTAAACACGTGGTTTTAAAAATGATAGATATCAACGTAGCTGATCATTTCACTATTATGCGTGTTTACTTTTACTTTATATATATATATATATATATATATATATATATATATATATACTGAGAGAGAGATATACATGTATATATCTCTCTCTCTCTCTCTCTCTCTCTCTCTCTATATATATATATATATATATATATATATATATATATATATATATATATATATATATTATTATTTATATATTTATATATAGATATAATATATATTTAATATATATATATTTATATATATATATATATATATATATATACATTATAGAGAGAGAGAGAGAGAGAGAGGATTTTAGACAGTCTATTCGTATCCCGACCCTAGTTAAACTGAGATTCAAGGGAAGATGATGAAAAAACAATGAAATAAACCTATAGGATCTTTCTATGCACTATACATTCTATATATGTATAGGCCAATACAAACAAGTATAGGCAGTATTTGCAAGGTTGTCACAAAAGATTAATTCTCATTAGGCATGGAGATAAAAGCGATCGACTGTCCCACTCTATTTCAATGTAATGATTCTAATTCTCCTGTTTGTCATTCATTTAGGCTTTCGATGTTTCACAAGCTTTCTTAATTAGGCTAACGGTTGCAAGTGTTTTTGGTTTTGTTTCGTATTGGGATGTATTGCAAAATGATGGATATCTAGTCTGCTAGTGCAATATTATGCTATTACAGCTTTCCGATCAATGTATATACATGTAGCCTATATTATTTTTTATTGTGCAGTTATCTAGGGTCTATTGGGACAATGGACTGAAAAGTGCGTACTGTTCTAATAAACCCCACACATTTTCACACAAATTTTTAAACTTTTTTATCTATATATAGTGACCTATGTCTAGGATTAAAATAATAAAGCTACCAAATAGCTAGTCTAGAATCGTATTGCTGTACTGTTATTTGGTCATTTTATAAAATAATCCTGGACTTACCGAATTAAGAGCGACAGATGTTTACAAATTCTCCAATAATGGTTAAGAGGTCATAGCTATAAGTTGTTTAAGCCTATTGTAAAGACAGACTTAGGAAAGTTTTCTTTTTCTCAAAGGGTGATTGATAGGTGGAACTCTTTGAGTGAATGAGGTTGTGAATGCGGTGTCAGTGAATAGTTTTAAAAACAAGCTGGCTGTTGTAATCATGTATGATTGGGGATTAAAATAAGCCCTTGGCTTTCTTCCCTTGTTCCTGCTACCTAAGTTTGACTAAGGATTGGATTAATGAAAGATGGTAGCAGTTCTAGTATAGGTCTTAAGGGAGTGTCCCAGTGGAACCCAGAGGGTGTCAATTTTTATTTTTCAATTTTTTATTTTTTAATAAAATAATTGCAAAATTTTATCTCTATCCCTCACCCGAACCCTACCCCTCACCTTGACCCTAAGTCTAAAAACTTAGAAATTAGGTAACACAATTAAAATTGGCACCATCAATTAAGAATCGAGCCTTGGAAGTCATGTAGGTGACCTATACTCAATATATATATATATATATATATATAGATATATATCTATATATATAGATATATATATATATATATATATATAATATAGATATATATATATATATAGCCTGACCCAGTGCCACTAAACCAATAACAGCTTACGGTTGAAAGCAGTTTAAAATTTGTTTTTACGGGATCGTAATATACTTTATTCAGGGTGAATTCTCTTTGTTGGATCATAATATCTTTCTCTTGACCAATCACTTAATAGCTCATGTAGGTATTTTTAGCTGCCAACAAAAGAAGAATTTTGAAATAGCTGAGTGCAGAACTTTCGCCATCTGTCGAAAGACGCCATTAAAACAATTATTGATGTAAACAATGCATGGAGTCGGCGCAGTGTAGTGTTATTCGCCTAATTGTAACCGTCGAGTTTTGATCTGTAGAGATTTGCATAATATAGCAGATTCCTGTTTGGACAGTTGATAGTACTTCGACTTACTTTTAGATAAAATTTGATCGCACTCTTCATTTTTGTAGAAATCTTTGTGGACTCACTACCTATATTTTCGCAGCTCAGTCGTCGATAACAATTCAGTGTTGAATTGCTTCAAAACTGTATCAGATCTGATCAGATCTGACTGTTGCACGTATTTTACTTGTTGATTGAACTCTTGCATCCAATATGCTTGTGCGACAAGTAATTTCGAGGTTCGAATTTGAACTGTCACCGGAAGTTTTAAAGGCGGCCTCGGAACCGGGAACGTCGTTCCGGCAACAGATTCAGATGCCGGAGGATACGGAAGAGCTGCATGAAGGAGCTATTAGAGGTCTGCCTGGGCAGGCTGTATATCTGGAGAAGTTTACGGACACCCTAATCAAGCTCTTTGTTACTGGTAAGTCCTGCTTTACCTTTATATTTTTCTTGCATTTCCAAAGTTTAGTTTAAAGTAATCTAAAATTGTTATAAAGTTTTTGATTTTAGATACTAATTTATAGTTAGAATTTTATTTACTTGAATTTGGTTAGTCATTTCCTTGGACTATTCTATCGATTTTGGATTAGCACATTTATCCAACGTCCAAAAAGGTATTCATTCGGTTGATTAGAAAATACTCTAATTCCGACCATAGTTAAACTGGGATTCAAGATGATGATGGTGATTGATTGCCACATTCATATTAGCTCATTGGCTTGACTTAGACTTCATAATGCTTGCTTCATTATGTACAGAAGACATACAGTCATAAATGACAGTAGCACTGCAGTCGTTGCCATCATCATCTACGAGTAGTCTTGTAGCTTTCTTCAAGAAGTGTAGTCAAGGACTGCAAGCAGTTACGTATATAGAATCATCATCATCTTCCCTTGAATCCCAGTTTAACTAGTGTCGGGATACAAACAGACTGTTTCAAATCCTCTCTGTCCTACACCACACCACCAGCCAATCCACTATTTGAGACTTCCATTCATTTAAATTTGCATATAGAATAGAGTTAAGCATATAGAAAATGAAACATAAATTTTGCATTGTTTCAAACGTTTAATTCTGCGTTGCTTTGTTGTAGTTTACAAAGCTGAAGGATCAGATATCTGTGCTTCTACACAAACAGATGTCCAGACAAACAAAACTAGGCCAACCCAAACTGACATCAAACTATTGAACGATAATGAATCGCAAACAATTATACGAACATTTGCTGAAACTGATATGCAAACGGACATACGATGTTATGCAGACATCGACATGCAAACGGACATTCGAAGCTTCGTTGACGTTAACATGCAGACGGAAAAGTTACCGTCAAGACACATACGTCTTCAGACCGAAATACAGCCAGGTATAGAGATAGAAACACAAACACAGATACAACAGTACTCAAACACATCTATGCAGACAGACAGATCAGGCCTAAGGAACGGAGCAGTACAAACAACGATACTAGAGTACAAAGAATGCGACATACAGACAGAAATCAAGGAGTACGACGAAGCCGTCTCGCAGACAGACGTTCAGGAGACGCGTGTGAGCGACAGCCAGACGACTGAATCGCGTGTTCACCAGCAACACGCCGATGTGACGTGTGAGACAGAGTGTAACATAGCCACGCAGGTCGACTGCGCCATCATGGCCGTCGTGAAGAAGAGAGAAGCGGCTCAGCAGGCTGTGCCGGAGTGTGGAGAGGCGGTGAGCCAGACGGAGGTTTGTGTGGTGCTGGAGGCAGGGACGCAGGCAGTGGCTGAGTCGTTACAACACGACACTCAGACTGAGCTCAGCATGGCGCTGCAGGTAATGCTAATTAAATAATTATTTATGTACAGGTTAAAGAAAGCTAATATTAACGGCAGTTTCCTCATACGAAAGTGATGTCAGTGACGGGCGAGCCCGGGATTTGAATCCCACACTTACTGATCCGCGGTCGAGTTTCTTACCGACATCGCCACTGGCTCTAGCCAGTACTGAATTAATTTTTTTATTATTTGATTAATAAATTACTTATTTGCTTAATATATTATTTAATTAACTAACTACTTAATTATTTACTAAAAATTATATTTAATTAAGCTAATTATAATTGCAGGTTAATTGTCTAATGCAGCAAAGAATCTGAAAAGCTCTGTTCATTTCTTTTTTAAATTGTACTTTTCTTTTTGTTTTAATCACTAAACCCTTTGCTGGGCTTGTGATGAACTAGTAACATATGTAATGTGTAATATGTAATAAGTAATATAATAATTACATATAATAATATGTAATGTGTAATATGTAATAAGTAATATAATAATTACATATAATAATATGTAATATGTAATAAGTAATATAATAATTACATATAATAATATGTAATGTGTAATATGTAATAAGTAATATAATAATTACATATAATAATATGTAATGTGTAATATGTAATAAGTAATATAATAATTACATATAATAATATGTAATATGTAATAAGTAATATAATAATTACATATAATAATATGTAATGTGTAATATGTAATAAGTAATATAATAATTACATATAATAATATGTAATGTGTAATATGTAATAAGTAATATAATAATTACATATAATAATATGTAATGTGTAATATGTAATAAGTAATATAATAATTACATATAATAATATTTAATGTGTAATATATAATAAGTAATATAATTACATATAATAATATGTAATGCAGATTGATATCAGTATAGGACTAGCCTATCATTCATGGCCTGTCTTTGGGGTAGCCCATCACAGCTTTTCTTCTCTAATTGTATCTCAATTAATTTAATTATAATATATTTGACTGATACTAATTTAATTTAAATATACTTTAATTTTCAAATTAATTGTCGCTTAATCAGTAACTTGAGATTAGTATATTTTAAAACTGGTTTTTAATTGTCCAATCGTCCAGTAGCTGTAATAATTGTAATTATAATAATAATAATTATAGTGCTACTGTCGTCCATGACAACATCGAAAGGTTGTTCAATAGTTGTGTCCAATTGCCCAACGTAATTCTATTGGCGTGTCCAGATATATGTGATGTTACGTGCGATGTGACATTAATGCAGGTTGCTGAAGAATATATCAATCGTAGACCGCACTTTATGTAAAATGTGACAAAGCACTAGGATCCAAATCCGCGTCAGAAAATACATTCACTTAGTGTTCACCTAAGCTCCAGAAATTTCTACAAATTTTGTAAACGAATAGCCTATTCGTATCGCGACCCTAGCTAAGCTGTGATTCAAGGGAAGATTATAATGATGATGATGATGATAATGATGATGTCACTGTTTCAGACTGACTCAAGCGTCCAAGCCACCACCAATATGTCTGACCTGGTGACGCAGACAGATGTTCTGAAAACGCGTGTGAGCGACAGTCAGACGACTGAATCACGTGTTCACCAGCAGCACGCTGATGTGACGTGTGAGACAGAGTGTAACACAGCCACGCAGGTCGACTGCGCCATCATGGCCGTCGTGAAGAAGAGAGAAGCGGCTCAGCAGGCTGTGCCGGAGGGTGGAGAGGCGGTGAGCCAGACGGAGGTTTGTGTGGTGCTGGAGGCAGGGACGCAGGCAGTGGCTGAGTCGTTACAACACGACACTCAGACTGAGCTCAGCATGGCGCTGCAGGTAATGCTAATTAAATAATTATTTCATGAATCAATGAATGAATTACTTATTTTACTAATTAATTAATCAATTATTTATGGAATGAATGAATTACTTGCAGGTAATTCTAATTATTTAATTAAGGCAATTATAATTTCTATTATAATATCTATTATCATTAATATTAATATAGTAATTATCATGATTATTATTATTATTACAATGATAAATATTATTATCATTATTATTACAATTTTTTGCCGTTGCGTGTATAGGGCCCTGGGCTAAAAATAAGATAAATGAGACTTGTTTATAAGAGACTGTTTTAAAAAGAGATTTATTAATATCAGTATAGTATATTAAACATAATATAATATGTATAATATACATTATTAGCATTGTAATCATTTATCATTAATATTAGTATTATAATTACTATTATTATTATTATTATTATTGAAATCTCTTATATGTTTTAAGCTGTCCTTGAAATTAATTTCAATATACACCTTTTTTTTAATGTTACAATTTTTTATAAACGAATCATTTAAACTATTACATTACCAGTGTGACATGGGAATGCAGTCTGACAACCTGCTGGTACTGGACCAGTGCAGTCAGGCCACGGCAGATACCTCAGAGACGCTCTCTCAGACTCAGTCTTCAGCCGAGAGCTCTGATGCTCTCTCCCAGACCTCGCTGTCCATGATGAAGTCATCTGATCAGGATAGCCAGACCATCGAGTCCATCCAGTCTTCTCATCTAACGTCTCAGGTAGTTTCTGATCTAAGATTTAGAAGAATTAAAGAGTTAAATAAGAAGGTGTTAATTAGAGTTTTTTATTGGAGGTATTTCTCAGAGGCATTTCTTGACTATTTATGAGAGGTATTCTTATAAGCATTTATTATGGGTATTTCTTTGAGGTATTCTTTAAAACTATTTATGAGAGGTATTCTTATAAGTATTTATTATGGGTATTTCCTAAAGGCATTTATGTGAGTATTTATGAGAGATATTCTTAGAAGTATTTATTAGAGGTGTTTCCTAGAGGTATTTATTAGAGGCGTTTCCTAGAGGTATTTATTAGAGGCGTTTCCTAGAGGTATTTATTAGAGGCGTTTCCTAGAGGTATTTATTAGAGGCGTTTCCTAGAGGTATTTATTAGAGGCGTTTCCTAGAGGTATTTATTAGAGGGGTTTCCTAGAGGTATTTATTAGAGGTGTTTCCTAGAGGTATTTATTAGAGGTGTTTCCTAGAGGTATTTATTAGAGGTGTTTCCTAGAGGTATTTATTAGAGGTGTTTCCTAGAGGTATTTATTAGAGGTGTTTCCTAGAGGTATTTATTAGAGGTGTTTCCTAGAGGTATTTATTAGAGGTGTTTCCTAGAGGTATTTATTAGAGGCGTTTCCTAGAGGTATTTATTAGAGGTGTTTCCTAGAGGTAAAATGATCAGGGTAGATCGATAAACTATTATGAATAATTAAATTGTTAACATCGTAACTTAGAACTCTTCTAATACTGATATAAATATTAACAGAATATTAATAAGATTAAATAATTAATATAAATAATACACAAATAATATATATTATAATATATATTACAGAACAAGGCAGCCGCTGGCGACGGTTTGAATCAGACGATTGTGGCTAATCATAGCGCCGCTGAATTGCAGGACGTCAAATCTCGACCCGATCTCGATACTGTGGAAGCGACTGGCGAGACGGCTGTAGCCGGCGACGGTGACACGACGTTACCTGGCTTCAACGACACGAGTTTTGACACGTCGCTGATGGGTGCGAGCTTTCTCGATGTGGCTACGCCGGTGAAGCAGCCGCAGAGGTCGACGAGAGAGGGCGTGGCCCAGACTGACCCGGTTACCATCATCATAGGTGATGCCAGCTTCCTTCTGAAAAAACTCAAGAGCTCCGCGTCAGGTCCTTCGAAGGTAATTCTCTTTCTCTCTCAATTAGTGCACTGCCTACTGGCAGGTCCATGGTATATAACGACTCCACTCTTCTATGTATTCTGCTTTCCTCTTAATGTCCACATAAGAGCGGGTCTTTAAATCATCTAACATTTACGTAATTATTAGTAGCTATAAGAAATTAATTTTTATGTTTATATTAGTAATATCATCCTTATCATCATCTTCCCTTATATCAAAGTTTAACCAGGGTCGGGATACGAATAGACTTGATCAACTTCAGCAATTTAATTATTAATAATAATTTATCGATCTACCCTGACCATTTCTGATCACCGGACTGGCTTTCGTTTAAGTTTTTATTAGGAATATATTTTATGTAATTTATTCATCATCTTCCCTTAAATCCCAGTTTAACCAGGGTCGTGATATGAATAGACTTTCCCCAGTCTTCTTTGTCCATTTATGCATTCTTTTGAGTTTTTGTAGCAAATATATATGTATATAAATGTTCTGTTTAATTAATGAATTTATTAATGATAGTTGTATCAATAACTTTTTTTTTTTTTTTTCATGGTTAAGGTTTATTTAATATTAAAAGAAATTAATGTTTATACGGTAATTGCTAATTTATAAAAATAATGATACATTATGATAAATAATACTTTATAATAATAACGATGATTTGTGATAGTTTTTTAAAATTATTCTACTTTATAAAAGATAGTCTTTATTTATTATGTTAAGAAAAGCAGAAAGGTATTTATTATGTTTTTAGTTACTCTGTTTGAATTCTTTCTATCATCATCGTAAATATGCGTTTATCATCAGTGCCCCGTCAGGAAAGTCATCGACGTGGCGTGACCACTGACTTTGAATCCTGCACCTACTGATATCATTTTCATTTCAATATTTTCATCATCATTTTCAATTTGATATCATTTTCTGTTTTTATTTCTATCAGGTAACGACGACGGGTAACGAGATTGAGATAGAAGTAAACGTCGACCAATCAGATCATCAGCAGCAGGCCACGCCCCACGTAGCGGTGGACTCCGCCTACTCCCAGCCCTCCCACAGTGGCTCCACGCCCCAGCAGCCTGCCTTGAGGGGCACCGAGTGGTCGAGGGGCATTCAGATGAGGGGGCTGACCCCCCAGTATGCTGTCAGGGGGGGCATGGGGCCTAGGGTTAGAATGCCGGTGGTGAGGCAGCAACCTGTGCCCCCACGCCCCGCCCCTGTGCAGCAGGTGGTTGCCCACGCTGTCTCGGGCCCCCCTCACGTGGCAGGGGGCAACTTTAGCTGTCCGTTCTGCGCGTTTACCTTTATAGACTCTCCTGCGCTGTACGAACACCTGAGCATAAATCACACGGTAATTATATGTAATTATATGTAATTTTATGTGTTTATAATATTGTTTTATTTGTTATAATTATATATATATATATATTATTAACTATTATTATGTATATTTTTTTCTTCCACTCAGAACAAAAATTAGAATTACTCAGGTGAGTATAATTGATTATTAAGATGTATTATTACTGAGTTATTGACTGAATTTTTGTTTGTTTTACAGATAAATGGATTGATTGATAGATTGATTGATTGATTGATAGATAGACAGACAGACAGACAGACAGACAGATTGATAGCTTGATTGATTGATTGATTGATTGATTGACGCAGGTTGATCAGAAGAACAAGTGGAAGCAGCCTAAGGGACGCCAGGGCAAGACGATCATCCCCCAGGCTCTCAAGAAGCAACAACAACAAGAGGCAGCGGAGAACAAGGCGCAGGGGCTGTTTGAAGACACGCCAGGGACTGACGGCGAGGAGGGGGCCTCGGCCAAGAAAAAGAGGGGCAGACCAGCGGGGTCAGGGAGGGGTGGCAGGGGAGGGGCTGCGAGAGACGATGAGGACTATGTGCCCCCCACTAAGAGACAGAATATTAGCTAGTTGTGTGTGCTCTGCAGTGTGTTTGTATGTGTCTGTGAGTGTACTTGTATGTGTATTTATGTGCTCTGGAGTGTGATTGTATGTGTATGTGAGTGTGCTTGTATGTGTCTGTGAGTGTGCTTGTATGTATATGTATGTGTGCTGTTATGTGTCTGTGAGTGTGCTTGTATGTGTATATATGTGTGCTATTATGTGCTCTGGAGTGTGCTTGTATGTGTGTGTATGTATGTGTGCTATTATGTGCTTTGGAGTGTGTTTGTATGTGTATGTATGTGTGCTATTATGTTTACCAGTCAATATAAGAATGAATGCTGTTCATATACGAATGAGTGCTGGTATAGGAGTGCGTGCGGATATATAAATGAGTATTGACATATGAAAGAGGTGTTTTTTATTTCTTAAAGTTTGAGGACTGATGAATTCATTGTAGAAAAGCTGTCAATGAATTATCGAACAGTTTTGTTTAATTTAAAAAAAAATAAATATAGTGTGTATTGCATTTCGAGTCTAGTATTTTGGTCATACCAGAGAAGAAGAACATCTAAATAGCGTAGGGGTAACGTCATGAAGTTTTAAATGATAGATCTTGAGGTGAATGGAACCTTCGTGGGTTCGAATCTCAGCTGATCTGAGAGTAAAATCTCAGACATTCACTGGTTGCCGAACTGTTTAAACATGTGGTATTAAAAGTGATAGATATCAACATAGTTGATCATTTCACTATAAAGCGTGTTTAATTTTATTTCATGTTCCGCTGATTTTTTTCTGACTTTTCCCTGACGACATCCAAATTCTCTGACTTTTACAGGTTATCCATAAGATTGGTTCCCTGTATGCAACGACAACAATTAAAATCTATTTTAACGTCAGGTATTTTGCAAATACTGATTTTGAAATTAGTAGATTCTGTCAGTATGAATGAGAAAATATAAACGAGAAAACATTTTATTTGTTTTTCTGCTTAAATCAAGCCCGAGGCACATATTTTTGGTGTTTTTCTTTGATGTCTATTCACATCATTCTGTAATTGCCTATTGCGTCACTCTCAGTCAACGATTAGCTTGACTATTTTAAAGAGTCAACTCTTCACATAAGCTATTCACATATTTTGTGAATACACTGTGTATTCACATACATAGTGAAATCCAACACGTCGTAATACCTTTCCTTGAACTGATTACCCGGATTTTGACTAGCGCCGTTCATTGACCACCCACATTCTGCTCATCGGTTTTGATTGGTTCCATAGTGCTCGATGTTGTCATGGACAAGTGTAGCACTCTAACCGTAGTGTTGTTGTAGTTGGATGTTGTCGCCGTTCTAAGGACTCCCACGTGACTCCTCTCTTGAAGTCCCTGTACAGGCTCAAAGTCAGAGAACGCATTGTTTACATGGCAACTTCTCTGACATAAAAGTCTATTACTACCCCGGGCAAAGATTACATGTCCCACTTATTACGAGTGCGACAGCCTTCCTCTATGCAGTCGTCTACTAGGTCCTCTAAGTTAATTACTCTAGAGCGACCTGGCTAGCACCGTTTTTGGACCCCACACTCTGCTCATCGGATTGGATTCTCCCAGTTAGCTCTCCAAGCGCTCCTTCCAACACACTGCTCCTCAGATCTGGCATTCTCTTCCTTCCACTTTGCGCACCCCTTATCTTCTCCTGATCATCCTTTCCTTCTGAATGAACAGTTTCATAGACGGTTGAAGGCTTTTTTTCTCTGTGACCTCTCTTATATTCAACCATTGCACAGGAACTAAGACCAACTAATTTAGAATGTCTCAAAAGCGCAATGGATAACGTCATGAACTTTTAAATGGCAGATCCTGAGGTGAGTTGAGCCCTCGTGGGTTCGAATCCCAGCCGCGCTGATCTGAGAATAAAATCTCGGACATTCACTGGACTGGTTATACGGAAAGTGGATTAAATTGCCTAACGGATTTAACATGTGGTGTTAAATAGTGATAGATATCAACATAGTGGATCATTTCGCTATAATGCGTGTTTTTACTTTTACTTTACTTTTTACCAACACGTAAACCTCCATTCCACTAGTACCCTTCCTCAGACTGAACTCCGGGATTTTGGCTTGCACCGTTTTTGGACACCACACTCTGCTCATCGGATTGGATTTGGTACCATAGTGCTCAAAGTTGTCATGGACGAAAGTTGTACCCTAATTCTGATGTGGTTGTTGTTGCTTTATTTGTGGACTGAAGCTGGCCTTCGAATGCAGTTTTTCGAAATTTAACCTAATTGTCTGCACGTTGATTGGCTGAGAAACATCAACATGACCCATTTACCGGTATATCTATCGCTGCTTGGAAAGATGGCAGTCATTATAAATAGAGGAGCGCGCAGCGTAGTTGCCCTTTTAGTTGTATACAGCGACGGCAATTCGATTCTCAACCTCGCTCGATCGTATTTGTAGGGATCGGATATTTTATAGGATATAGTGTAGGGTCACTGAGGCAGTTGAAAGATTCGGCGTATCTAAGCAGAGCTAAAATATCGTGAAAATTTTCACGAAGTGATTGATATTGCTGAGCAAAATTCGGCTGATACGTAAAAATAATAACAACAATTAGAGTGCTACAGTCATTGATGACAACAACGAGCACTATAATAACGTGACTTTTGAATTTTTCTGAATCTTAAAATATATTCATATATTTTTCTACCTGGTCGAGGGCCAGGCTTGTAGTCCTCGAGACCTGGTCTTGGTCTCGAGACCGCTTGAGACCGGATTTTGCCGGTGTTGGTCTTGGTCTCGAAGGATCCGGTCTTGGTCTTGGTCTCGAATGATCCGGTCTTGGTCTGGGTTTCAAGCGAATATTATAATTATTTTTAATAAGTTGTGATTCAATCAGTTGCAAGAATTATACATGCATAATGTAGTGCAATGACTTGTTTTAATGTCCTTTTTTGCTCTTCCATTGTTGTACACTGTAAAGTGCAGTCTCCAGATTAATAGATCGAGTAGGTATTTATAAATTTGAAGCTTATATGGGAAACTCAATTGACACTAATGTCAAACGGTAATATATAAAATGTATCGGCCTATATTTAGCAAGAAGTCCTTAACATATTAGTATACAGCACTACTAAGTAATAACTTTCAAAAATGTCATATTTATAGTCCTATCAAGCAAGCTATGTTAGCAAGCAAGTTATGTTAGCATATATAACTATGATAGCTATGATATTTCAATAATTTTCTACCTGTAGGCTGGTAGAATAATTGTAAAAAACTCCTGTAGAAGACGTAATGACATAGTTTAGGCCTATCGGTGCTACCACATCATTTAATCATACTTGGAGCTCATGTTGTCTTTAATGGTCTTTGTCTTGGTCTCAGTCTCGAAGGTCCGTTCTTGGCCTTAGTCTCAAGAGGTCTAGTCTTGGTCTTTAGGAATTTATTTCTAATGAATTGATCCGATG
Organism: Enchytraeus crypticus; assembly: GCA_905160935.1. Classification (NCBI taxonomy): domain Eukaryota; kingdom Metazoa; phylum Annelida; class Clitellata; order Enchytraeida; family Enchytraeidae; genus Enchytraeus; species Enchytraeus crypticus. Next base: position 45,885 of record CAJHZI010000760.1, read on the forward strand.
CCAGAGCGTCTCTGATATCATCCTCGGATTAGGTAATGGACTTTAAATGTCTGTCTATATTTTTACTATTATTATTGCTATTGTTATTGTATTTTCATTGTCAGTTTTCATTTAAAAGTTTAGCTGTTAATCATTGTTTTACAGATTATTACCTGGCTGCCTAAAGATAAAGGAATAAGAAATATAAAATGAGGATTTGCTGAATCTTAAGGATAAGCTGAATCTTAATCTTTAATGATCTGAGGATGTCTACGAGGTGAGAGACATAATGAAATTAATAAAATTAAAAGTAAATTTGCCCATGCTACATCCTAGTTGCTTGAGGAATAGACCAACCGTGTTGTGCACGTCTCGTAAAAGGCCATAAAGGCCATCCAAGTCAACGTCAGAAGGGCATTCTTTTGATGAGCACCTTGGCTCCAGAAATTGGTACAAGACTTTAAACGAATGGAATGGGGTATGGCGTATTGAGATTGGTGAGGGACAGAGAGTGGCACATTTTATTTTGTATGTTTAGATCGGACAAATTGCTGTTGACGCTGTATGTATTTTGTATGTTTAGATTGGACAGACTGTTGTAGCAGCTGCTAACGCTGTATGTATTTTGTATGTTTAGATTGGACAGGCTGCTGCAGCAGCTGTTGACGCTGTATGTATTTTGTATGTGTAGATTGGACAGACTGCTGCTGCTGCTGGACACAGGCTCCACCCCTCTGATCAGGCACAACGCTGCTGAACAGCTGGGAGAGGTGCAGAGGCTTCATCCTCATGAGCTAAACAGTCTGCTCAACAAGGTCAACAAACTTTTCAAACTATATCTAATTTCCTCAATTTTCTTTTTTTCGAATGGAAAAGTCTCAAATGGGGGATTGACTGATGATATGGTGTAGGACAGAGAGGATTTGAGACAGTCTATTCGTATCCTGATCCTGGTTGAACTGGGATTCAAGGGAGGACGATGATGATGATATATATCTAATTTTTTGCCTGCTATTTTTCGAAATGCTTTTGCTATTTGTTCCCAATGCACATTAAGCTTCTTTATTCTCCTTTGCTAACTGCTTTGTTGATATTTGTGTTATACAAAAATTTTATTTGTGAATTACATAGGCTTGTTGAACTCTTTGTGTTTTAAATAAAGACAATTTTTGAACTTAATAGGTTCCTTCTCACTCTTTCTATATTGACAAATTCCTATTTGACTGAAATTAGGATAAACAGGATTTCGGGTAAGCTAGATTGTTTTATCAGAGAATGACGCCCCTGCCCAGTAAATGTTAGTCGAAGCTGAGGAAGGCATAGGGGGCCCACCTCATCATAAGCAGAATTCTCCAAGAATAATATCTCAAAAGGCATGTTATAGACGATTTAATGATCCACTCGTATGTGGCCATGAAGAGGAAAACGGAAGATAGAGATGAGTGGAGGCTTTATATACCATGGACCTGCCAGTAGGCAGTGCACTATGAGAGAGGGAGTGATTTTATGGGGCCTGTATCTTAATTGGGTTTTCCACTGTAGGTCATTCGAGATTCACAATTTGAGCTGTTTCTTAACTGATCTCTCTGTCTTTCTCTCTCTCCCTCTTTCTCTCTCTCGCTCTTTCTTGCTGTGTAGTGTTCTAATACGTTGCAGGCCCAAGGTATTCATACTCTCGAGTCTGCTTTTTGGTTCCATTAAGAGTGCTTCAAAGGTCAACCAATTAATCCCGTCACAAAAGGCTTTGTCTTACCCCTACCTTATGCAGCCTTTTCAGATATCTTGGAAATATTTGTATGAAGCTTGTATTTTAGCCCTGATATTTGAAGGCGAATTGGCCTTTATTAGCATTTTAGCTTTTCTGCACGTTATAGTTCTATCGATTAGTATCAATTTTGGCAGTGGGGTAAAAAGCTTTACACTGGTATTTTGTAGTTTAGGTACTATTGTAATTCAAGTATTATTTCTCAACTTTGAGGTAAGAAGTTAGACATTTTTTGCTTCTTGGAGATACAAAATTACAAAATAATTTATATACATACCTGTATATTAATTATTCATCATGGAAAATAAGGACCTGTGTGCGTGTGTGTATGAGTGTGTTTGTTTAGTAAAAAAGCTGATAAAGCTAAGTTATCACTGTTATGTAAAATAAATACTTCTATTTGAGTTATTGAAAATTTTGTGTTCTGTTTTTGTTATTGAAAATAGGTGTCTCTATCTCATATAACAAAACAATAGAGAGAAACAATTCGTACAACAAAACACCTTAATATCTTAAACATCAAAACATCTCTATAGAAATCTTATATCAAAACAATGTAAAGAGAAACAATTCGTACAACAAAACACCTTAATATCTTACACATCAAAACATCTCTATAGAAATCTTATATCAAAACAATAGAGAAACAATTGCTATGTGTATATGTATAGGTACTGACGTATCTGCGTAGCAACCAATGGGAAACAAGGATAGCTGCTGGCCTCGCCGTTGAGTCTATAGTAAAGCAAGTACCGCTGTGGAACCCAACTGGATGTCAGGGTAGGTTTGGGCTTTAGGCTCCTAGAACCTGTTTTGAGCAAATTAAGTGTTTAAACCTATTTAAAAGTCTTAACAGTTAAATGTGTTGTAAATTTGAGTTTTAACTCTTTTGCCTTTCTTTTGCTCAGCCTATTTATAAAAGCTGGTAAAGCTAGGGTTAACGTCAGTTTCCTCACTCGAAGGCGATGTCAATGATGGGCGAGCCCAGGATTTGAACCTCGCACATACTGATTTGTATGTCCATCTGAGGACATATTTCTACAAAATTTAATACAACAGCAACAACAACAGAATTAGAGTGCTACTGTCGTCAATGACAACATTGAACACTGTGGTACCAAATCAAATCCGATGAGCAGAGTGTGGGGTCCAAAAACGGTGCGATCCAAAATCTGGGAGTTCGGTCCGAGGAAGGGTACTAGTGAAATCGCGGCTTACGTGTTGGTCTCAGTTCATGTACATAAACGTATATAAAAATTTAAAAAAACTAAAGCTATAAAGGAACGTTTAGCAGCTGTTTAACGTATCACAAGAGATATTGTGGTCTGTCAGAGATTTTAATCGATAACCTCTTGCTTGTCGAGCAAGCTTACTATTCATTCGACCATCCAACCGACTCAACATATACCGAATATAAACAAGTAGCTTGAAAGTTACTACCACAAAATATAAAAAAATAAAATGTAAATCATATACTCTACAGTACTAAATATGTGTGATTCAGAGAGCATTTTCTGAACTTTTAAATGACCTTTAGCAGTTTCATGGCTAGGACTGGTCTTTGAGACTGCTTTAAAAGTTCCTGTATCCTTTAAATCCTTTCTATCTTATCGCTGCTGTTGATAGCGTCAATTCACAGCTAACTCTGATATGTGATTAAACTTACTGGAGCCTTTGAATATCCTTTTAGTTGTTGACTGATCCGAGCTTTGAACCCAACTCTAACCGTTACGCCATATCCCCTCCTTGTTGACGAGAGAATAAAAATAGCAAAGCAACTTTAATGTCAGTTTCATCTCTTGAAAGCTTTGTAACTGACGGGCGAGCCCAGGATTTGAACCCCGCACATACTGACCCGCAGTCTTATAACTTACCGACATCGCCACTGGCTCCAGCCAGTGTACACATCTGAACTGTTCTTCTGATGCAGACGAGGAGACAGTGGGTGGGGTGTCAGAGAGACGAAGAGGAAGGGGCGGGGCCAGAGTTGAACCTGAGAGGTTCAGGTTCTCTGAGCTGATGGTGGCCAGGGTGCTGGAGAGCGGAGCGGCTCTGCTGGGATCACAGGGCTCTGAGTATGACGTGCTCGATGTCATCGGTGAGTCAATCAATCGATCAATCAACCGATCAGTTATGGTTAGGCTTTCGGTTCCAAATACAGAGTGCTAGGTTTCATCGGTAAGTGAATCAGTCAATTATTCAATCAATTAATCATCTAACCAGTCATAGTTATGCTCTCAGGGCTCCGAATACGACGTGCTAAAAGATGGGGTTAGATGGTGTGCCTGCTTGTATGTATGTGAGTATGCTTGTGTATGTGTGTAGGACCTAACGATAGAGAAGAACTGGACAGACAGAGGAGACTGCTACGTAGGTGGCTGTGTGCCTGGTTGTATGTGTGTGAGTATGCTTGTATCTATGTGTGTGTAGGACCTAACGATAGAGAAGCACTGGACAGACAGAAGCGACTGCTACGTAGGAGGCTGGGGTTGGATGGGGTGGGTGGTATGATGACGGGTGGGGGTGGTAATGAGGGAGAGGGGGAGGAACTGTTTGAAGAGGAAGATCTCATTAACAGCGTCCAGTCAGAGTCCATACAGCCTGAGGTGTGTCCTCTCTCTCTTCTCTCTCTCTCTCTGTCTGTCTCTCTCTCTCCCTTTCCACCTCTCTCTCTCCCTTTCCACCTCTCTCTCCCTCTGTCCCTCCCTCTTCCTCCCTCTCTCCTTCTCTCTCTCTCTCTGTCACTCTCTCTCTCTCTGCTATGTCCGGTCTTTTATTCTACTAGGATATTCTAATGGCTGCCTTAGTGCGTAGATATAACCTTTGTGCAGGGATCAGTTTGTTGTTCCATGTAGTGATGCTTCTAGATCACTTAAGCTGACTGTGAGTGAAAATACCATTGTCCAAACCACGTGTGAACATTAGAGGGAGCAGTTCCAAGACACATATTTTTTCTCATATACTGCTTTTTACGCTTTGTATGGAGGACTCCGGAGGAAGGCAACGGGAAACCACCTCTAAAGCCATACTTTTTCCAAGCTATAAGCTAAGGTATGGATAAGACATAGACTTTGTGAAGGGATTAACTTGTTATAAGTGCTCTTATGGAGCGAGAATGCAGACTTTGCGTATGAATATGTACCTTGAACCTGCCGCTTGGCAGTGCACTGAAGAGAGAAAGAGAGAGGACTCCATTGATCAACAAGTTAATCCCTTCACAAATGCTATGGCGCATCCGTACCTAAGTAGCTAGAATGGATTGAGAACACTCATATGCATCATTTTAAATCAGTTATCTTGAGATTTTATGCTAGAGCATAATTTTAACTATAGCAATATATAAGAAAATGCATGGGATTCAAGTGCGTCACAACGCTCCTGGTGTTCTCTTTCATCTGATTAAAATCACGATTTTGATGTTGATTTTAAAATCTTCTCACGAAAATGATTTTGATTTCAAAAATTATTTTAAAAATGATTTTACCCAACTATAGGGTTACAACTTTGTGAGTTAAAGTATTGACCAGACTTTCTCGATATGTTTGTGTTTCCAGACTTGTGCGCGCGTGAATGTTAATCACTTATGTAGCCTTTCGAGAGACGTAAAGCTAACATTAAACTTATAAAGTTTCTTCAATTTGTTTTGCTTTAGAATGAAGTGCTGTCAAGGTTGAGATCAGGAACAGCTTCTGCAGCAGCTGTTGGTCAGCAGACAAGCAGCTGTAGCACTGCTGCAGCAGCTGCTGGTCAGCAGACAAGCAGCTGTAGCGCTGTTGCAGCAGCTGCTGGGAATGGTAAACGTAAAGCTAGAGCTAGCGAGCAGCTGTCTACTACCTCATCTCTAGCAACGTTAGTAGTTATTGTATAGAAATTTTAAATGTGTCAGTATATATTACCTGTGATAAATTAATTTGTAGTCTCTACGTTTAAATTGTATTAAATTTAAACCGTTACAATTACCGTTTGAAACCTCAACCAGCCACTGTGACTGTAATCCACTGTTGCTGCAAATGTAATCATTATCTATCTCTCTCTCACTCTCTCTTAGTGCACTGCTTACTGACAGGTCCGTGGTATATAACGCCTCCACGCTTCTATGTCTTTTTAATAATAAAAAATTTAATAGTAATAATAAGGGTTTAACGTCCGTTTCTTCATCCAAGGTTGTATCCCCACAGCATACATCACTACAGATGAATTGACCCAGACCAATCTGCAAAAGAAATGTGCTGAGGAGAAGTAACGTCCTAAAATCTAAAATTAAAGCCAGTCCAATGATCAAAATATGGTAAGGATAAATAGAGCTTATCTACGGTGGGAAAAGATAAGTCTTACGCTTGCCAGAGAAAGTTGAAAAAGAAGAACAAGAGCGAAGATTAGCAGGTAAAGAGTTAATGTGTTCAATTAATTTATGTTTGATTAATATGTTTAATTATTGTGTTTAATTTTGTTTATTTAATTAATGTGTTCTTTCTATTAGAGGGAGCAGAGCTAGCGACGACGAAGTCGCAGCCAAGAAGCGTAAGATCGGTTCCGGTGTGATGGACTTGTCTAGTGACAACGGTAGTGGCTACAGCGGTGCAGCTGATAGGATCACTTCTGATGGCGATGGTAATGGAAGTGAAAAGATTATAATGCAGGGAGTGGCGGACAATGCTTTCAACCTTAACGAGGTTATCTATAGAAAATGTTCCTATTAGGCAGTACTTATTTAATAATCTAATAATTGAACTATTTAAATATGACTATGAAACTTTATATTTCACTTTCAATTAATTAACGAAAACATTCTGAAAAAGTAATTCTTAATCTACTTAATATAATAATAGTCCTACTCTAAATAACAATATTATGGTCCCTTCCTTTCTTCCTCACAATACACCTCCCTACAGTGTTGCCACTGCTCAGGTAACATTGTCACCCTGGTAACACTGCAACGATAGACCATACCCATCAACCCACGCTGTTTCACTCCCCCCCGAGTTACAATTCAACATATTTAATTAATTATTTAATTAAATTTTGATTGGATTCACCCTGGTAACACTGCAAAGATAGACCATACCCATCAACCCACGCTGTTTCACTACCCCCCGAGTTACAATTCAACATATTTAATTAATTATTTAATTAAATTTTGTTTGGATTATTGTACTGTTAATTATTATATTCGTTTATTACTTGAAATCTGACATACTGCAGAAAAAATAGAAACATACATGGAACAAAAAGCAAATAGAAAGTTCAATAATACCTAGATACCAATAGTCCAAGATAATGTTTCATAACAGTCATTATAAGATATTCTAATGATAAATTCTTAACCACGAAGGGAGTGCGTTTAAATGATATTTAAAATGGATGAACCCTCTCACTTAACTTAAAATATAATAAATAAATCTTGCGTTTATTTAAAACAATCTAACAACCGCAGATAGGTATCATTCGAACATACATTATACGAGAAGATAATGACACAGTCACGCTAAATAGTTATAATAACAAGCCCTTTTTGCTCGTCTTAAAAATGCTTCTAGATGGTTTCTGTCATCAGCAGAAGTAAACCCCCACCAAAATTGTGAGGCGTAGAGTATTTTACTAAGAGTAGAAGCCAGGAACACTATCTGAAGTAGTTCATTTGATAGATCTTTCGTGCGCAAGGAGTATAAAGCAAAAATATTACTCGAACATGAGGATATAAGATTGGATATGAGGAGAAAAGGAAAAGTTACACGAAATTGTGACTCCCAAACATTTGAGATTTGAGACTCGTTCTATTCCAGCTAAGTAGGACAATTCAATTGTTTGACGCTTATAGCTAGGTGACTTAAAGACTATTTCCTTAGATTTACTTCTGTTTAGCTGTAGATTATTTACTGAAGCCCATCTTTCTAAATTCATTAATTCTACTTCAGTTAGATGTAAATGTGAAGATGGTACTATGAGATGTGTATCATCAGCAAATTTTAGTAAAGAATTTGCTGAATGGATTGTCCTTAGATCAGAGGAAACAACAGTAAATGCAGGAGGACCAATGGCAGAGCCTTGGACAACACTTGCATTTATTGTTTTTTATATTTGACCTTCGAAGATGGTCGTATGAGAACGGTCAAATAAGAAGCTAGCAATCCACCCATTAACAGATTCAGAAATATTCAGCTTGCATAACCTGGAAATCATCTGTGAATGTTTGACGGTATCAAATGCCTTACTGAAATCAAGAGCTATCACTCTAACAAACGTTTGGTCTTCAAGTATTGAAGATATTTTGTGAAAGAGAGTGATAAGGGTGGCAGTGGTAGAACCTGTTGGTCGAAAAGCAAACTGTTTAGCAAAGTCAAGGTCTGGAGGTGGAGACAAGAGCGCCGGGTAGATGTATCTTGAAGTGATGATACGTTCAGTAATTCTTGAAAGCACAGACGTTATTGAAATCGGACGGTAGTCTAATGGGGCATTAGGATGAGAAACTTTACGTACAGGTTTAATCACTGAGGCTTTCCATTGTGTGGGAACATATGAGTTGGTAATTGAAAGATTAACAAGTTTGGCAAGTGGTGCACAAAATACTGGTGCAGATAGCCTGAGAAACCACGATGGGAGACCGTCGGGTCCTGTAGCTCTAGGTTTCAGTGTATCCAGTATGTTGAAGATGGTATTTTCAGAAATAGGAGATAGTGGCGCACTATTAGATTGACTTACGACTGGCTCAATGTATTGATTGTCCGTTGAGACATGAGCATAATGGTAATTAAGCGTCTCAGCTGTAATATTAGAATTCAGTGGCATCTGTTGAAATTCCTTTTTACCTGAGACCTTTTTAATTGCACATATCGTAAGAGGCGACTGAGCAAGAAATGAAGAATGCAGTGGGAAACCACATTAGAAGCCATATTTTCAAAGGCTGTAGGATGCATAGGATATGGATAAGGCATAGCCTTTGTGAATGGATTAACTTATTGATTCCTTCACGCAGGTGTTTTATTGGCACACTGATGTTTTATTGGCACGATGTTGTTTTATTGGCACACTAATGTTTTATCGACAGGCTGGTGTTTTATTGCTTCAAATGGACGAGTTACCCTTTGAGAGGTTTTGTTGATATGCTGGTGTTTTATTGCTAGATATAGACGAGTTACCCTTTGAGAGGTTTTGGTGATATGCTGGTGTTTTACTGCTACAGATGGACGAGTTACCCTTTGAGAGATTTTGTTGATATATTGGTGTTTTATCGACAGGCTGGTGTTTTATTGCTTCAAATGGACGAGTTACCCTTTGAGAGGTTGACTTGTTGACTTGCTAGTGTTTTATTGCTACAGATGGACGAATGGCCGTTTGAGATGTTCAGCGACACGCTGATGGCGGACTTGTTTCACCCCACGTGGGAGCGGCGTCACGGGGCGGCCCTGGGACTGAGGCATCTCGTCAAGATCCACGGGCAGGGGGCGGGGCGATCTATCTACACCCCTCAGCGCTCGGTGAAATACTGACGTCATTGTCTACTTCTACGTCATCATCAACATCATGCTTCCCTTAAATCCCAGTTGAACTAGGGTCGGGATATGAATAGACCTTCTTTTTTGAACTTCTATCGTTCATTCTTTATGCTCCCAGCTAGGATTTGTCTCAATAGTGCTCAATGTTGTCATTGATGACAGTGGCACTTTAATTGTTGTTGTGTTATGCAGCCAACGTCAGATAGGTCATTCAGTTGGTGAGATCCTTGGCTCCAGAAATTGCTACAAAAATTTAAACGAATGGGTAAGTAAGGGACTGACTGATGACATGGTGTGGACAGAGAGGATTGTAAGAGATCTATTCGTATCCTGACCCTGGTTAGGCTGGGATTTGTGGAAAGATTATGATGATGATGATGATAATGATGATGATGATGATGATGATGATAATGATGAAGATGATGTTATATTACTCAGATGCAGGAGGTAAATCAGCGATGGTTGGAGGATCTGCTCGTCAGGCTGACCTGTGTGCTTGCTCTGGACAGGTTCGGAGACTACATCGGCGACGAGGTATATCAGTTATTATCAGTTATCTGCTTTACAGACTTCGCTTTAATAAAAGCCCTTAAAGCCAACCACAAAATAATGGCGCTCAGCCAATGACAACGCTGTCCTTCAGGCTGATCAACCAATCAACTTACTTTGCTAACAAAACTAAAGTTTCTCTTCTTAATCTATTAACTAGACGCAGTGTAAATCTTTGAAAGGAGAGATACAGACTTTAAACCATTGAAATCAGTAAAGCCGACGTTAACGTCAGTTTCATCTCTCTAAAGTGATATCAGCGACGGGCGATCAGTAATGTACAGATGGTGGCTCCAGTGAGGTAATTGATGGATCTTTAATTCACTGATTGATTGATTGCTTGATTGTACAGGTGGTGGCACCAGTGAAGTAACTGGTGGATCATTAATTGATTGATTGATTCACTGACTGATTGATTGTACAGGTGGTGGCTCCAGTTAGGGAGCTGGTGGGACAGACGCTGGGTGTCACGGTGCTGCATACCCACCCTTTACTCACACAGGCTGCGGTGGGGGTGCTGATCAGACTGACAGAGCAGAGTCAGTGGGAGGTGAAGCACGGGGGACTGCTGGGCCTCAAGTATCTCATCGCTGTGCGCCAGGTTAGCTTGCTTAGCTAGAGTATCAATCAGCTTGTAAATGCCATCAGCTTAGCTAGAGCTTAGCTATTAGCTTAGCTAGTAGCTTAGCTAGTAGCTTAGATATCAGAATACAAGCAGCGTAATTAGGAGCTAGCAGCTAAGCTAGTAGCTTAGCTATTAGCTTAGCTAGTAGCTTAGATATCAGAATACAAGCAGCGTAATTAGGAGCTTAGCAGCTAAGCTAGTAGCTTAGCTAGCAGCTTAGCTAGAGCTTAGCTAGAAGCACGGGGGACTGCTGGGTCTCAAATATCTCATCGCTGTGCGCCAGGTTAGCCTGGTCCTTATGCTAACTAAGCTAGAGCTTAGCTAGCAGCTTAGCTAGCAGCTTAGCTAGAGCTTAGCTAGCAGCTTAGCTAGAGCTAAGCTAGCAGCTTAGCTAGAGCTTAGCTAGCAGTTTAGCTAGAGCATAGCTAGCAGCTTAGCTAGGGCTTAGCTAATAGCTAATAGCTTAGCTAGAGTTTAGCTAACAGCGTAGATAGCAGCTTAGCTAGCAGCTTTCTAGCAACTTAGCTAGCTGCTTAGCTAGCAGCTTGGATAGCAGCTTGGATAGCAGGGTAGATAGCAGCTTAGCTAGCAGCTTAGTTGACAGAATACAAGCAGCTAAATTAGCAGCTTAGCAACTAAGCTAGAAGCCTTGCTAGCAGCTTAGCTAACAGCCTAGATAGCAGGGTGGATAGAAGCTTAGATAGCTGCTTAGCTAGCATCTTAGCTAGCATCTTAGCTAGCAGCTTAACTAGCAGCTTAGCTAGCAGCGTAGATAGCGGAATACAAGCAGCTTAATTAGCAGCTTAGCTAGCAGCGTAGATGGCAGAATACAAGCAGCTTAATTAGCAGCTTAGCTAACAGCTTACCTAGCTGCTTAGCTAGCATGTAAGATGGTTGCTGCCATCAGTACTGACATCAGTACCCACAACGATATTGATTTATTTATTTATCGATTGAGTGATTTATTTATTTATTGATTAGTTAATTGTTTAATTGATTTATTAATTTATCGATTGATTGATATAAACGTTGATTTATTGACAATATGATTTATTGATTGATAAAATCATTGATTGATGGATAGAATGGTTGATTGATTGATAAAACGATTGCTAATATGACTGATTGGCTGGATAATACTCATTGATTAACTGACAAGACACGATAGGAAATTTATCAATCTATTAATTGATTGATTGACTATATCTATTAATCGTTTGATTGGATTAATTGATTGATTGACAGGACATGTTAGACTGGTTGCTACCGTCAGTGCTGACATGCATACATCGAGGTTTAACTGATCAGTCAGACGACGTGAGATCAGTGGCTGCCTCCACCCTACTGCCTGTGTCTACTCATATCTGTCAACGTCTGCCTGATCAGGTCTCTACCTCTCTCTCTCTCTCTCCTCTCTCTGTGTGTCTCTGTGTATCTCTCTCTCTGTGTCTCTCTCTACCTCTCTCTGCGTCTCTCTAACTCTCTCACTATCACTCTCTCTCTCTCTCTCTCTCTCTCTCTCTCTCTCTCTCTCTCTCTGTTTCTTCTGCGTGTCTTGCTCTCTCTGTCTCTACCTCTCTCTCCCTCTATCTCTCTCTCTCTGTCTGTCTCTATCTCTTTCGCTCGCTCTCTCTATCTCTTCCGCTCGCTCGCTCTATCTCTCTCTGTGTTTCGCTCTCTCTGTCTCTCTCTGTGTCTCTATCGCTCTCTCTATAGTGTGTTGTATTGTACATGTTTTGTTTAACTTGGCAGGCAGAGACGCTAATAGATGAACTGTGGGAGACACTGAATGACCTTGATGACCTCACGGCTTCAACCAATAGCGTCATGTCTCTACTCTCCTCCCTCATAACTACCTCGTCAACCAGTTCTATCCGGTTTGTAGGCAGTTCTGTCTGGTTGACAACTCCCTCTGGATTTCTGATATTTGTTTAAATTAATATTAATATCGTTATTAATTAATAACACTAACAATTTTGTGAAAATGTATACATTTTAATCTAATCATAATCATTTCTTACTATTATAATTAATTATTTTTAATTATATTATTTATACTATTTCACTGCATTCTATCCCAACACTTGTTAAGAGATTTAAAGGAAGGTGATGATGATATTTATGGCTTGAGCCAGTGGCGATCTCGGTAAGATATTCAACCGCAGATCAGTACATGCGGGGTTTAAATCTTGGGCTCGCCCGTCACTGACGTCGCTTTCAAGTGAGGAAACTAACGTTAACCTTATTTTTTTAAAAATTATTTCATTGAAATTAATAATTTATTAATAATGGTAATAATATTTAATATTTAATTAATAGTGTATATTGTACATTATAGCACATTATGATGTATTTACATATTTCTCTTAGTGCACTGCCTACTGGCAGGTCCATGGTACATAACGCCTCCACTCTTCTCTGTCTTCCGCCTTCCTTTTCATTTCCACATATGAGTGGGTCTTTAAATCATCTAACATACCTAATCTCAGCCTGCCTCTGCCTTTTTTTCCTTCCATTCTACCTTCTATGGCCTCTTGTAATAGACCTTCCCCCCTTAGAATGTGTCCTATCCATCTCTTCTTCCTATTTCTTAATACATTTATCAACTGTCTATCTGTGCCAACTCTCTCCAGGACTTCCTCCTATATTTGCATATAAGAACAGTTTATTTGAAGATTTATTAGTTTTTTGCCGACACTTTATGTTTAACTATTTGTCTATAATATTTCTAAGCAATTATATCTCTAATTATATTAATAATTAATACAAGGACTTTAATACAGGGACTTTAATACGGCTACTTTAATACAGCGACTTTCATACAACCATTTTAATATATAATATAATAATTCGAAGCTATATCAATTTTATCTGGCACTTAGCATACTCTCTCTGCTCTAGGATGTATTAAATTAATATCAAGATGACACTGACGACGACGACGATAATGATGATGATGATTTGACTGATTAATACATGTCGATTGATTGATACATTTTCAATGCTTTATGCTATTTGTCCTATTTTACGTCCTATTTATTATACTTCCTATTTATTTTGTCAAAATTTTATTGCCAGTAGGTATGGGAGCAGGAGGGAGGTAATGGGAGTGCTGATAGGACGGTTGTGGCCTTTCTTGCGGCACGGTATAGCATCAGTGCGTAGAGCAGCTGTGTGCACGCTCAACGCTCTCATATCATCCGTGTCTGTTCATCAGCAGTCCACTGAACTACGTCCCCCTACAGGCCAGGTCTGTGCAATGTGGCGTTGATTTTTTTTTTTATTTCCTTTTTTATTAGTTTGAAGATGATGATGATGATGGTGGTGGTGGAGATGATGATGATGAATATAATGATGGTAGTGGTGGTAGTGATGGTGGTGGTGGTGGTGGTGGCGATAATGATAAAGATGATGATGATGATGGTGATGGTGTGGTGGTGGTGGAGGTGGAGGTGGTGATGTTTTTTTATTGGTTTAATTCTGGCATAATTGCTTTTAGTACCACCTGAGCACACACACATACACACACACACCCACACACACACACACACATGCACACACACACACACACACATGCGCATATACACACGCATGCACACACGCTCTGACGAAAATTTGTTTGTTTGGAACTGCTGATAAGACTTCTTTAGCATTGTTGTTGTTGTTGTTGTTTAGTGGCACAACTAGTTGACCGGGGTGTTGTTGTTGTTGTTGTTGTTTAGGGGCACGACTGGTTGACCGGGGTGTTGTTGTTGTTGTTTAGTGGCACGACTGGTTGACCGGGGTGTTGTTGTTGTTGTTGTTTAGTGGCATGACTGGTTGACCGGGGTGTTGTTGTTGTTGTTTAGGGGCACGACTGGTTGACCGGGGTGTTGTTGTTGTTGTTTAGGGGCACGACTGGTTGACCGGGGTGTTGTTGTTGTTGTTTAGTGGCATGACTGGTTGACCAGGGTGTTGTTGTTGTTTAGGGGCACGACTGGTTGACCGGGGTGTTGTTGTTGTTGTTTAGTGGCACGACTGGTTGACTGGGGTGTTGTTGTTGTTGTTGTTTAGGGGCACGACTGGTTGACCGGGGTGTTGTTGTTGTTGTTTAGGGGCACGACTGGTTGACCGCGGTGCTGCTGCCCTGTTTACGTCACGTGTATCAGAGAGCTGTTGCTGAGACACACAGCTCTGTGCTAGAGGAGATCATCAAGGTACTGGTGACTAGCTTGATTACGGGATCTCTCTGTCTCCCTCTCTCTCTCTCTCTCTAGCTTTCTCTCTTTATCTCTCTCTCTCTCTCTAGCTTTGTCTCTTTCTCTCTTTCTCTAACTTTCTCTCTATCTCTCTCTACACCACTCGCTCTCTCTCACTCTCACTCTCTCTCTAGCTTTCTCTCTCTCTCTTCTCTCGCTTGACTTATGACTCACTTGATTACTTTATAATTACAGGATTAAGTTTACTCTTTCCCTCTCTATCTCTGTCTTAGTGCACTCCCTATTGGCAGGTCCATGGCATTTAACTCCTCCACATATTTCTATCCTCTTTTTTCTCTTCATATCAACATACAAATAAGTTATAAAATCATCCAGCAATCCAACTCTCGGTCTACCTCTGATTTCTAAAGTTTACTACAACTAATAAAACAATTAACAATCTGTTATAAGAATACTGGCATTAGTTTTAGTAGTATCCTCAATAATGGAAATAGGAAAAACTCCTGGTCTCGCCCGTCACTAATATCGCTTTCGAGAGATGAAGCTGAAGTTAACATCGGCTTTAAGCTTTTACTCGCACACACTTGTATCTGTGAACAGTTGTGGAACA
This sequence comes from Enchytraeus crypticus, assembly GCA_905160935.1. Classification (NCBI taxonomy): domain Eukaryota; kingdom Metazoa; phylum Annelida; class Clitellata; order Enchytraeida; family Enchytraeidae; genus Enchytraeus; species Enchytraeus crypticus. The sequence continues at coordinate 61,105 of CAJHZI010000760.1, forward strand.
GCCTACTTCAATCCATTCCCGCCGATGCTCTCGTCCCATTGGTCGCTGGCTATGTCGGCATTTGGATGTGCATGGCGATGCAGCCGGTGGGCGTGGCTTACGACCCGGCCTACCTCATAGATACGCCCCACCCCCACTCAGCCACGCCTAGTGCTATAAATAGAACGACGCTACTGGAGTATATAGGCGGAGCCACGGCGGCAGAGATGGGGGAGAGAGAAAGGGACGTTACTGTTGTGAGAAACAGGCTGGCAGCGGTCAGGTGGGTGTTGTGCTATACAATAGTATCTGTCTCTCTGAGTGCACTGCCTACTGGCAGGTCCATGGTATATAACGCCTCCACTCTTCTCTCAACTCTGTCTTCCACTTTCCTTTTCATTTCCACATATGAGTGGGTCTTTAAATCATCTAACATTCCTAATCTCGGCCTGTCCCTGCCTCTTTTTCCTTCCATTCTGCCTTCTATGACCTCATTTAATAGAATTTAATATAAAGTAGTGGGAAAGTGTTTGTCGTCTATGTGATGCAGTAGGCTATGTTTTACGTCTGTATAATAATTACTGGGTAATAATATACTAACGCCGTATAATATACATGCAGTTGCTACATTTTATGTTTACTTATCTCTCTCTTAGTGCAGTGCCTACTGGCAGGTCCGCTGTATAAAATGCCTCCACTCATCTCTAGCTTCCATTTTCTTATTCACTTATAATGTATGATAAAACTTATTTGATTGGTCATAATTATACTCTATGCTATGACTTGTTTGATTTGTCATATAGACAATGCAATGACGTGTTTGATTGGTCAGATGTCTAGGAGCTCTCTGTGCTCGTATATTGGAAGCTGAAGCTGCGACAGCTGCCGAAAACGGCTCTAGTGATTCCTCTTTAGGAGCTAAAGCAGTTGCTGACACAGCTTCTACTGTTGCAGAAAATTCTGCTGCTGACGTCAGAAGCTATGCAGCAGCTGCAGTAGTTACTCTAAACGTCAGCGATACGGCCGCTGTCGCGGATGCAACTGCTGGAAAAAATACAGCAGCTGCTGCAGGCAGTACAGCTACAGCTGCTGCAGGCAGTACAGCTACCGCTGCTGCAGGCAGTACAGCTACAGCTGCTGCAGGCAGTACAGCTACAGCTGCTGGAGTGCAGAAAGGTGATTCGTCTTCAGGTGTTATAAATAGAACTGCTGGGGAAAGCCTGGGCGAAGTGTTTTTGTTCTACCTCAACTCTCGCTCAGCTATACAACGATTCTGTACGGCCCAAATCATAAGTTACATGTCTACATATCAACCGCAGGTTTTGTGATGTTTATTTAATAGTGATATTAGTAATAATAGTAAAGGTTTAGCGTCCAGTTTCCTCATCCAGGGATAATGTAAGGGACGTCCCCACAGTCACCCAGACCAATCTGCAAAAGAAATGTGCTGAGGAGATGTAAGGTCCTAATCGAAAGTCAGTCCAGTGATCAAAATGGTCAGCGTAGATTGATTATGTCTATGGTGGGAGAAGGTAAGTCTTGAGCTTGCTAGAGGAAGTTGAAAGAGAAAAACAAGAGAGACGATTAGCAGATAAAGAGTTTCAGATTGTGGGTAATGGAATATATTGATATGTAATAGAATAAAATCTGTGTCAGTGTATCACTAAACGTTACTAATGTATAGAGATCAGTGTAGCAGACAATATAAAAGACAGTACATACTATAGCTGGTGTAGCTAATGTTAACATCAGTTTCCTCACTCGAAAGCGATATCAGTGACGGATAACAAGTATTACAGTTGGTAAAATGCTGATTGTATGATTAATTAATCGATTGATTGACTTATTAATTAATTGATTGACTGACTGACTAGTTGATTGATTGACTGATTGTTTGTCATGAGTTATTGACTGTTTGTTTGACTGATGGTATGATTAATTGATTGATATTGATTGAGCAATTAATTGATCGATTGCCTGACTAATTGATTGATCGTTTGACTAACTGATTAAGTAATCGACTGACTAACTGATTAATTTATTGATTGATTGACTAACTGATTATTTGATTGATTGACTTATTTAAAAAGCTAAGGTTAACGACAGTTTCCTCACTTGAAAGCGATGTCAGTGACGGGAGAGCCCGGGATTTGAACCCTGCACATACTGATCAGCGGTCGAGTGTATTTATGTACATTAATTATTGACATACTGCTTACTTAATTGATTGACTGATTATGCGTCAGTAATTATTTGCATACTTTTCAAATGATTGTTTTAATTGATTATTTGGTTGTTTTATGAATAAACACGGCTCTCTCCCTCTCTCTCTCTCTCTGATTGACTGATTGAGTAAATGACTGACTGATTGATTGATTGACTGATTGATTAATTGATCAATTGCCAGATTGAATGATTGATTGACTGATTGATTAATTGACTGACTGATTGATAAATGGACTGGTTGATCAATTGATAAACTGATTGATTGATTGATTGACTGATGACAGCTGGTGAGGCAGGCAGGCTGGATGGAGAGAGTGAAGGATCGCCTGTCAGCCTGTCTCACAGAGCTGATCATCTTTGATGAGCTGGCTGGTAGCTTCACTCGTCTGCAGTCAGAGGGTCGAGAGTTCATCTCCAGGGTCAGCCAGGTCAACATCCAACATCCTGCTCTAACCAGCATCGGGTAACTCTGCCAATCTTAAACGTACCTCTCTCCTGGTGCACTGCCTACTGGCAGGTCCGTGGTATTTAACGCCTCCACTTTTCTCTGTCTTCCGCTTTCCTCTTACACATATAAGGCTGGATATATTAGGCTGTGTTGTGCCGTGTTGTGCTCTGGTATGATTGGACCACTGCAGAATAGGGCAACCACAAACAATCTGCTGCATGTACGTAAGAGGCGACTAAGGCAGGAGCTGAGGATGGCAAGAGGGGACCCACCTCGCCACGAAATATGGGGGAGTAAATGGTAATCAATCCATCTAACTGAGAAAGGCAGCGGGAAAACCACCTCAGAAGCCATGCTTTTCCAAAGTTATAGGCTACATATAGATGGATAAGGCATAGACTTTGTGAAGGGATTAACTTGTTGATCTAAGGAATGCTCTTGTGGAGCATGAAAGCAGACTTTGAGTATGAATACATATCTTGAACCTGCCACTTGGCAGTGCACTAAAGAGAAGAGAGATGTTAGGCTGGAGCCAGTGGCGATGTCGGTAAGATATTCGACCGCAGATCATTATGTGGGGGTTCAAATCCTAGGCTCGCACGTAACTGACATCGCTTTCGAGCGAGTAAACTGATGTTAATATTAGCTTTTTTTAACATTATCTTATATATTAATCATATACTAGTGCTTTAGAAATACTAGTGTTAATATAAATTAATTAAATAAAAATAATGTACAATATTAATGTTATTATAAATAAATTAAATATAAATACATTACTAGTACTAGTTGATCTGTCAGTAATGTATTGTTTGTTTTGTATTATGTCATTTTTCTATTATACTGTATTGCATTATCATATATGATATTGTGTTATATTGAATTATGATATATAATGTTATATTGTATTGAATTATGTCATATGATGTTGTACTGTACTGCATTATCTTATATGATATTATATTGTGTTATATTGAATTATGTGTCTCGCATTTCTGGGAAATGTGAGACAGAAATGTGCAGTAGGATTGCACAAGCAAAAGCGGCCTTTGGTAGTAGAAAAGAACTATTAGCAAAAAGTCAAAAGAAAGACACAAAGATAAAGATAGTGAAAACTTTGGTTTGGACCACGCTATTGTATGGATGTGAAACATGGACCTTAAGGAAGGAAGATATTAGGAAACTGGAGGCATTGGAAATGTGGATTTGGAGAAGAATGGAGAGGATTAGCTGGACTCAAAAGGTTACAAATGAGGAAGTCCTGGAGAGAGTTGGCACAGATAGACAGTTGATAAATGTATTAAGATATAGGAAGAAGAGATGGATAGGACACATTCTAAGGGGGTAAGGTCTATTAAAAGAGGTCATAGAAGGTAGAATGGAAAGGAAAAGAGGCAGGGACAGGCCGAGATTAGGAATGTTAGATGATTTAAAGACCCACTCATATGTGAAAATGAAGAGGAAGGCGGAAGACAGAGAAGAGTGGAGGCGTTATGTATCATGGACCTGCCAGTAGGCAGGGCACTAAGAGAGATTGAATTATCTTATTTGATATTTTATTGTATTGCATTATGTTATATGATATTGTATTATGTTATATTGTATATTATTTATGTTATATTGTATATTATTGTACTGTATTGTTTTATAATATATTGCATTATGCTATATAATATTGTATTATATACTATTGCATTATCTTATGTGACAGTGTATTATGTTATTAATGTGATATTGTATTGTATTGTATTGAATTGCGTTATCTTATATGATATGTTATTCTACTAATGTATTATATTGTAATGTAGTGTATTGTATTGTATTCTAATGTAATGTATTGTATTGTATTGTAGGTCGGTGCTGTCGTTAGATCAAGCTAGAGCTCTATGTGTTGAGATCAGTTACCTGATGATCAGTCAGTATTGTATTGTATTCTAATGTTATGTATTGTATTGTATTGTAGGTCGGTGCTGTCGTTAGATCAAGCTAGAGCTCTATGCACTGAGATCAATGAGATGATGATCAGTCAGGCTCAGCGAAGTCGTATAGAGGTGAGAGAGGCTTGTATAGAGCAGAGGTCAACGCTCTCCGCTCTTGTAGAACACACGTCTGTTGAACAAGAAAACCTTAATAACAGGTTAGTGTTGTTATCTGTGGTGTATAATAACAGGTTAGTGTTATCTGTGGAGTATAATAATAGGTTAATGTTATCTGTGGTGTATAATAACAGGTTAGTGTTATCTGTGGAGTATAATAACAGATTAATGTTATCTGTGGAGTATAATAACAGGTTAGTGTTATCTGTGAAGCATAATAACAGGTGTTATCTATGTGGTATAATATCAGGTTAGTGATATCTGTGGTGTATAATAACAGGTTAGTGTTATCTAGTTATTGTATGGATGTTAGTGTTATTGTATGGTGTGAAACACAGACCTTAAGGAAGGAAGATATTAGGAAACTGGAGGCATTGGAAATGTGGATTTGAAGAAGAATGGAGAGGATTAGCTGGACTCAAAAGGTTACAAATGAGGAAGTTCTTGAGAGAGTTGGTACAGATAGACAGTTGATAAATGTATTAAGAAATGGAAGAAGAGATGGATAGGACACATTCTAAGGGAGGGAGGTCTATTAAAAGAGGGAATGTCTATTAAAGAAGATAATAGAAGGTAGAATGGAAAGAAAAAGAGGCTGGGGCAGGCAAATTAGGTATGTTAGATGATTTAAAGACCCACTCATATGTGGACATAAAGAGGAAGGAGGTAGACAGAGAAGAGTGGAGGCGTTATATACCATGGACCAGCCAGTAGGCAGTGCACTAAGAAAGAGAGTGTTATCTGTGGTGTATAATAACGGGTTATGTGTAGGGTACGTAGCGGTATAGCCATTGCTCTGTTATGTGTAGTATACGTAGCGGTATAGCCAGTGCTCTGTTATGTGTAGGGTACGTAGCGGTATAGCCGGTGCTCTGTTATGTGTAGGGTACGTAGCGGTATAGCCGGTGCTCTGTTATGTGTAGGGTACGTAGTGCCATAGCCGGTTCTCTGTTATGTGTAGGGTACGTAGCGGTATAGCCGGTGCTCTGTTATGTGTAGGGTACGTAGCGGTATAGCCTGTGCTCTGTTATGTGTAGGGTACGTAGTGGTATAGCCGGTGCTCTGTTGTGTGTAGGGTACGTAGCGGTATAGCCGGAGCTCTGGTAAGCCTCTCATGTCTGCCTGGCTCATCGTTCAGTCCCATTGTCAGGCCTCTCATGATCTCACTGCGCTCTGAGCACAATCAACAGCTCCTGGTGCGTTAATCAACTGCTTTTATCTACGTTTAAGCATGAATTTAAACTTTTATTTGCATTCGTTTATGCAAATGTTTACTTTTCTTTACTCTCAGTACGTTAAACTGTTTCTAGTTACTTTTCTTTACCCTTAGTGAAACTGCCTCTGTTTTCTTTTCTCAACGGTAAACTGCCTCTGTTTTCTTTTCTCAACGGTAAACTGCCTCTGTTTTCTTTTCTCAACGGTAAACTGCCTCTGTTTTCTTTTCTCAATGGTAAATTGCCTCTGTTGCTTGTAGGTGTGATCAGTAGCTGTCGTTGTTTGATTGACTGCTTTGCTGCGCTTGTAGGCGTGGCCTATTTCTGACTGACTGCTTTGCTGCGCCTGTAGGCGGGGCCTGTTGTTAATTGACTTCTTTGCTGTGCCTGTAGGCGTTGCCTACTTTTGACTGACTGCTTTGCTGTACCTGTAGGCGTGACCTATGTTTGATTGACTGCTTTGCTGTGCTTGTAGGCGTGGCCAGTTTTTGATTGACTGCTTCGCTTCGCCTGTAGGAGTAACCAGGTTTTGATTTATTGCTTAGCTGTGCCTGTAGGAATGGCCAGTTTTTTTGGTTGACTCCTTTGCCGTGTCTGTTGGAGTGGCCTGTTGTTGATTGACTGCTTTGCTGTGCCTTTAGGAGTGGTCAGCAGTGCAGCTGTCACAGCTGGTAGACATGGTCAGGGAGAGAGAGCAGAGCCCGGTGCCTAAGATAGTGTCCAACCTCTGCAGCCTGCTCTGTGCTGATCACACTTTCACTCCTCTGATTGGTCGAGAGCTGAGCTACGCTGCTGCTCTACCTGACGGTATGCTCCTATCCCTGTCTATCTCTCTCTCTCTCTCTCTCTCTCTCTCTCTCTCTCTATATATATATATATATATATATATATATATATATATATATATCACTGTTTGTCCGTTATATGAGGTTGTCCTCATTCCTTCTTTCTTTCATTCTCTCTCTCTATCTGTCTGTCTTTTTTTTTCTCACTCTCTCTCTCGCAGTTTGTCTGTTTTATGAAGGTGCCCCCCTCACTCTTCTTTCTCTTTCTCTAGCTTAAAATTGTCTTCATTTGAGTCTTGTCCAATAGATGCGTTATATATCATGGACCTGCCAGTAGGCGATGCACTGAGAGAGAGAGAGAAGAGAGTGAGAGAGAGAAGAGATTGAGAGAGAGATAGAGAGAAGAGAGAGAGATAGGAGAGTGAGAGAGAGAGAAGAGAGTGTGAGAGAAAGAGAGAGAAGAGAGGAGAAAAGAGAGAGAGAATGGCGAGAGAGAAGAGAGAGTCTTTTAGAACTTTGCAGATATTAATGTTTTTGCTTGTTTGTAAAGTAGACTCGACGACTGAAATCTCGTGCGACAAGTTCATCGGTGTTCTCAGTCTGCTCACTGTAGTACAGCGTAACAAGGTAGACTCTGCTGCTGTCAATCAATGTATCAATCAATCAATCATTGTATCAATCAATCAATATATCACTCAATCAATGTATCAATCAATCAATCATTGTATCAATCAATGTCCGTATCAATCAGTGTATCCATCAATCAATGTTTCAATCAATCACTGTATGAATCAATCTCAGTCACTGTCGTGCAGCGTAACAAGGTAGAGTCAGCTGCACACAATCAATGTATCAATCAATCAATCAATCCTTCAATCAATCACTCAATCAATGTACCAATCAATCAATCCTTCAATCAATCACTCAATCAATGTATCAATCAATCTTTGAGTGATTGATTGAAGGATTGATTGATACATTGATTGAGTGATTGATTGAAGGATTGATTGGTACATTGATTGAGTGATTGATTGAAGGATTGATTGATTGATACATTGATTGTGTGCCAATCACTCAATGTATCAATCACTCAATCAATGTATCAATCAATCACTGTATCAATCAAAAAATCACTGTATCAATCAATCACTGTATCAATCAAAAAATCACTGTATCAATCAATCACTGTATCAATTAATCTATCACTGTATCAATCAATCAATTACTGTATCAATTAATCTCTGCTTGCTCACTGTTGTACAGCATAAGAAGGTAAAACTCTCAGGGTAGACTTTGCTGCTTGCAATCAATCAATTTATCAATCAATCCATCGATTGATCGATCAATCCGTCAATCAACGTAACAATAAGCCAACCGATTTTTCTATCTCTCTAGTTACATAAATTTCTAATCCTTGACCCTGGTAGTGTTGAAATTCGGGGAGGATGATGATTATTATGATTATTATCAATCAATCAAATAACTCTGCTGCCTTCAATGTATTATCAATGTGTCAATAAGTCAACCTATTTGTCCATCAATCAGTCATGTTCTTTTGGAGCTGATTGTATGTTAAATTTTAGTTTGATTGATTGATTGACTGGTTGATTGATTAAGGCAATTAATCTACTATTATTTCCTCTTTCTTTTTTTCTTTCTTTCGTTTCCCTTTCCTCTTTCGCCTTCCTCAAATCTTATTCCCACAGCACACATCACTACAGATCAATTCACCCAGACCAATCTGCAAAAGGAATATGCTGAGGAGAAGTGAGGTTCTAAACGAAAGCCAGTCCGGTGATTAAAAATTGTCAGGGTAGATTGTTTATGTCTACGATGGGAAAAGGTAAGTCTTAGGCGTGCTGGAGAAAGTGCAAGGAGAAAAATAAGAGCGAAGATTAGCAAGTAAAAAGGGATATGCGCTGTGTAACGTGCAGTTTGTTTTTTTTCTTTTCCACACGTGCTGTTTACTGCGGATCTATTCTTCAAAGACCCGGGCACAACACGGGATATGCACTGTGTAACACGCAGTTTATTTTTGTTCACCAGGTGTCAGTTTCCAGTCGTCCTCGCAGGGGTAGGAGACCAGGGGGTGGGGGTGGTCAGACGGCTGAGGCTGCGGGTAGGGGGGTGGAGCCGGGTGTTGACGGTACAGCTGCTGCAGCAGCAACAGCTGCTTTGTCGACAGCTGGTAGCTTAGCTGCTGGTAGCTTAGCTGCTGATAGCGATGCGTCGGTGAGTCTTTTTCTTCTCTAGCGAGAGAGTTGATAAATTCAACTTGATATGCCCTATTGATGATATGTGTCAGAGAATGAGTAGATTGAATTCCACGTGATATTTTGGATGGGTAAAGGATTAGAACGAATGAAAGAATTAGTATAGACTTTTACAGACTGTTACAACTACAGTAGTCTGTCATTAAGTTCGTAAAAGGTTGGGGTCTTTAAGATTAGTGTAGTTTAATGTACGAGATCAGATACAAATCCATTGAATAGGTTAGTACATTTAAGGATTTCGCGTCTGTTTTGTGTGTCTTGAGCCTGCTGTGCTAAGACACACCCTGATAATAGGTATTCTTTGTGGTCAGCTAGATAAGATACTGTGTATCTTCACTGATTGACGTGTGTACTTGTAATATTTACTTGTAGTAATTACTCTAACTTTATGTTGTTGTTGTTTATTGTTTTATACTTTGATTTTATGTTGTTGTTGTGTGTTATTTTGACGTGATATTTTTTCTGTTTATTGCTTTGACATTATGTTTTTGTTGTTGTTTACTGCTCTGACAATATGTTGTTATTGTTGTTAGACGCTGCTGCTACAGAGAACAGGAGCTACCCTGGCCCTGACGGCTATAGCCATGCAGTTCGGTTCAAATCTACCCACCCACGTGCCGCACTTGTGGCACACTATGATTGGTCGACTTCAACAGCCTATCAGCATTCGGTCGACTAACGGTATGTGGTAATTCTACTAAGTAGTTGTGTGTACCCTTATTTATTTCAATGGAATTTTACAGACACAAAAAGGAAAGTAATAGGGAGTGAAGGAAATGTAGAAGCTGATAAGGCTAATGTTAACGTCAGTTTCTCACTCAAAAGCGATGTCAGTTATGGGCGAGCCCAGGATTTTAACCCCGCACACACTGATCCGCGGTCGAGTATCCCTTTGGCTCCAGCCAGTAAATGTAGAAGCTGTGAAAACGGTGACAAATGAAAGAGAACCATAAAAGCTTATGGACCATAAAAAGCTTTTGATGGAATCTTGTGCTATTTATGGAATCTTGTGCTATGTATGATAAATTGTGCTATTTATGGAATCTTGTGCTATTTATGGAATCATGTGCTGTTTATGGAATCTTGTGCTTTTGATGGAATGTTGTGCTGTATATGGCATCTTTGCTATTTATGGAATCCTGCGCTATTTATAGAATGTTGTGCTATTTATGGAATCTTGCGCTATTTATAGAATGTTGTGCTATTTATAGAATCTTGCGCTATTTATAGAATGTTGTGCTATTTATAGAATGTTGTGCTATTTATAGAATGTTGTGCTATTTATGGAATCTTGCACTTTTGATGGAATCATGTGTGCTGTTTATGAACTCTTGTGCAAAAGATCAATTAAATTGTACGATGTAATGCCGAATATACTAATTAAATTAATTTACTTACATAATAACAGAGTCGGAGTGTAATGAACTGATACAGAGTCTACAGGTTCTAATCACCGTCTGTCCTTCAATACATCCATCACTACATCATCACGTGAGTCTATGTTTATCAATTATTAGTTGGAATGATTAATATTAAAAAGCTGGTAAAGCTAGTGTTAACATCAGTTTCCTTACTCGAAAGCTATGTCAGTGACGGGCGAGCCCAGGTTTTGAACCCCGCACTTACTGATCCGCAGTCGAATATCTTACTGACTTCGCCACTGGCTCCAGCCAATAGAACTGATTCTAAGATTGTATTAAAGTATTGTTTTGTGTTTGTGTGTATGTGTTTGTATGAATAGTAAGAGTTATATTATGTAACTACTTTGTGTTGGTATGAACATAATTTTATATTATATTAACATAATTTTAAATTATATTACAGAACTATTGTGTGTTAGTATATTATATCATAGAACTTTGCCTGTTTTCAAGTATAAACAGTAAGAATAAAATGATATGACTGTTGATTGTTTGTATGAGCTTCCTGTGTTGTGTCCGGGTTGTTTGGAGAATAGCTCAACCGGTGGCTGCACATGTCGTAAAGGGCGATTAAAGCATAAGATCCAAACCAACGTCAGACAACGTCAGAAAGGGCATTCGGTTGGTGAGCACCTAGGCTCCAGAAATTGATACTAAATTTTCTAAAACTAATGGAAAAATAGAGGATCGACTGATGATATGGCACGGGACATAGAGAAGCGGAGAAGAACTATTTGTATCCCGTGGAAGATGATGCTGATGATGATGATGATGTTGATGATGATGATGATGATGATGACGTTGATGATGACGTTGATGATGATGATGATGATGATGATTATGATGATGATGACGATGATAAATGATGATGTCGATGATGACAATGATTGATGATTGATGATGATGATGATGTTGATGATGATGACGACGACAGTGATGGTGATGGTAGTGATGATGATGACGATGATGATGATGATGATGGTGGTGGTGGTGGTGGTGCTGATGATGATGATGATGATGTGTATGAGTAGCTAGAGCGGTGCATAGACACGCTGTGCTGTGCACTGGGACATGAGTTGACTGCGGTACGACACATGATAGCAAGCTGCCTAGCAGCTCTCTCTACACTCTGCACGGGGTATGTCATCAACAAGCTCATCGAGGTCGTACTGCCGGCCCTGGGTGCTTCACAGGACGATCTGCTGAGGCAGGGCAGCGTCGAGGCTCTGCTCCGTATCCTTGTCTCTGTGCTTGGTGTGGGCGATCATATGAGTGTGGGGGTGTGTAGGGTGTGGGGGTGTGTGTGCTGGTGTGTTGTGTGTGTGTATGTGTGCGGGCGTGTTGTGTGTGTATGTGTGCGGGTGTGAATGTGTGTGTGTGGGGTGGTGTGTGGGGTGGTGTGTGTGTATGGGGGTTATCTATGTGTGTGTAGGAAGTATGTGTGTAGTTGTGTGTGGGTGGGGTATGTGTGTGCAGTGTATGGGTGTGTGTGGGGGGGCATGTTACTGGATGTCTCGTTGGTGCTAAATACTATCATGGATGGCAGTAGCAAAGTAATTGTTGTTATGTTAAATGTTACGCTCTCTTGCAATTGAAGCAGGTACCCCTGGAAAATCGCGTACGCTAAATAAATAAATTTCTTATAAACGCTTGGCTGGAGCCAGTGGCGAAGTCGATAAGATACTCGACCACGAATCAGCATGTGCGGGGTTCAAATCCTATGCTTTCCCGTCACTGACATCGCTTTCGAGTGAGAAAACTGACGTTAACCTTAGCTTTTTTCTACCTTCACTCTCGTCGCTGTGCTACAGTGATAGTAGAACAGCTAGGACTGGACGTGGTGGGCCACATCACTACTCTGATAGTGCCTGTGCTGGGTTGTATGAGCGACCAGCAGCCCTGTGTCAGACTGACTGCCTGCTCCGTGTTCGCCACTCTCATTCGACTCCTGCCTCTAAATAATCCACGCGTTAGTTGTTCTATTCCATTCTTTTCTTTTATTTTCTTTTTTTATGGAAGAGGCAGAGGCAATAATTTAGAAGGACATGAAAAATAGGGGATTGACTGATGATATGGTGTGGGACTGAGGGGACTGGAGAAAGTCTTCGTATCCCAACCCTGGTTAAACTGGGATTTAAGAGAAGATGGTGATGATGATGAAGAGGCAGAGGCAGGCCGAGATTACGTATGTTAGATGATTTAAAGACCTACTCATATGTGGAAATGAATTGGAAGGTGGAAGACAGAGAAGAATGGAGGCGTTTTATACCATGGACCTGCCATTAGGCAGTGAACTGAGACCCTGAGAAAGAGAGAGAGAGTAGTTTTATTAGATTAACTCAGCATCATTATCTTCCTTGGAATCCAAGTTTAAGTAAGGTCGGGATACGAATTCCATTCGTTTGGAAAATTTTATGGCAATTTCTGGAGCTTAGGCAATCACCAACCGAACGACCTTTCTGACGTTGGTTTGGACCTTAGGACTTTGTCGTCTTTTACGACACGTACAGTTGGTCTAATCAACCCGGACACAACATGTGTAATTATATTATTATAAATAATTATATTATCTTATCTATTTGGAGGGCCTCGTGGCGCAATAGTAGAAAGCCCGCATCTTGAACGAGAGGTCGTGAGTTCGAGACTGCGCATTCCATTTCCTATCTAGTCCCCTCCGGTCAACGGGTATAACCAGAGTTAAATGGGTTATATTTATTTATTTATTTATTTTGGATCTTGGTGCACCATATTGTCGTTAGATTTCTTGCCCTAGGCAACACAAGCTAGTTTTTTTATTGCTTACTTATAATTAAACTATATGTTTGTATTTGTTTAATCTAGATCTAACTCCTCATATTGACGTCCCTGACATCATTCTTGTATGAGGAAATGGGCATTAAACCTTTATTATTATTATTATTATTTATTATTATTGTATTATTGAAACAGAATTATGATCTTATTTTATATTAATGACCCTATTTTATATTATTATGACGTTATTTATATCAAGATTATTTTGTATTACTACTAGTTCGTTTGTCGTTAAATCAACTTACACTTGATTTCTTATATCGAGGGCTGCTTAGGTAGCACGCTCGTAAATTGTTTGACTGCGGATCAGTAAGTGCTGGGTTCATATCCAGTGCTCATCCAGTCACTGATGTGCAGTAAACTGACGTTAAACCTGGCTTTAGTCTTTAGGCTTTCATAATTATCATCCCTTGAATCCCAGTTTAATTAGGGTCGGGATACAAATAGACTGTCTCCAGTCCTCTCTGTCCCACACCATATCATCAGTCAATCTCTTATTAGAGACTTTTCCATTCGTTTAAAGTTTGAAGCAATTTCTGGAGCCAAGGCGCTCACCAATCTATTGCCCTTTCTGACGTTGTTATGGATCTTAGTGCTTTAGTCGCCTTCTACGACACGTGCAGTCACCGGTTGGTCAATTCTTCAAACAACTCGGACACAACATGGGGAAAGTCTTTAGGCTTTAATATTAATAAATATGAATGATTTTCCTTTTAGAACGAAAATGCTCAGTCAGATGACTCTAACACACTGACTCGCTGTTCAAGTAGAAACGGTGTTAAGAATCAGAGGGATGATAGCACGAGTAGTGCTGACGTCAAATCAGAACCTCTGAGCTCTCATATAGAGGAGGATGTGGATAAGATTGAGGGCGGAGCTAAGTCCTACTTGAATGAGGAGCCTAAAGTTGAAGGCGGAGCCAAGTCGTACTCGAAGGAGGAGCCTAAGGTTAAGGGCAGAGCTAAGTCCTACTCCAAGGAGGGGCCAAAGATTGAAGGTGGAGCTAAGTCAGACTTGAAGGCGGAGCCTAAATTTGAAGGAGGAGCCAAGTCTAATTGTGATGAGGTGTCGAAGGTGCCTAGGGGTGACGGTGAAGCTAGGCGTGGTCAGAAGGAGTTGTGTGATGTAGAAGGAGGAGTTACATCTCGCATTGAGGAGGGGTTTAAGATTGAAGGCGGAGCTGCTGCTAGTATGGAGGAGGGGTCCAAGGCATATGATGCTGTTGAACAGAGGAGATTTGTGGAGCAGTTGCTGGACGGAAGAACGGCTGATAACTACGTGGTGCCCGTGCCTATCAATGCTCAGCTGAGAAAATATCAACAGGTGAGGATTGTTAGGATTTTTGGGATTGTTGAGATTGTTAGGATTGTTGGGATTGTTGGGATTGTTAGGATTGTTGGGATTGTTGGGATTGTTAGGATTGTTGGGATTGTTAGGATTGTTGGGATTGTTAGGATTGTTGGGATTGTTGTGATTGTTAGGATTGTTAGGATTGTTAGGATTGTTGGGATTGTTAGGATTGTTAGGATTGTTAGGATTGTTGAGATTGTTGGGATTGTTAGGATTGTTGGGATTGTTAGGATTGTTAGGATTGTTGGGATTGTATAGTGTAGGAGTCAGTGGTGATGTTGGTAAGATTTTCGACCGCGGATCAGTATGTGCGGGGTTCAAATCCTGGGCTCTCCCGTCACTGACATCGCTTTCGAGTGAGGAAACTGACGTTAACATCGGCTTTACTGATTTCTATGGTTTAAAGTCTGTATCTCTCGTTGCAAAGATTTACACTGCGGTTTAGTTAATTAATCGACTAAGATGTAAAACTCTAATCACAAAATAAGCTGATTGGTCATTCAGCCTGAAGGACAGAGCTGTCATTGGCTGAGCGCCATTATTTTGTGGTTGGGGCATTGTAGTAAATAATCACACAACATTTTTCATGAATACAAAAATTTAAATACAGAGGTTTAATTGAACACCGTGGTTTAAGTTATCCACAGTTTAAGGCATGCTTAGCAATTATATGGATTAGTATTTTAGCTTGCTAAAGGCTGCATGATAATATTGATTGTTGGTTGATTAATATTGAATGTTTGTTGGACGGAGTCAAATCATTAATTAGTGTTTTAGCTTGCTAAGGGCTGCGCTATGATATTGATTATATGTTTGTTGGACAGAGTGAACTGGTTAGTATTTTAGCTTGCTAAAGGCTACATGTTTGTAAGATGGAGTGAACTGGTTAGTGTTTTAGCTTGCTCAAGGCTGCATGTTTGTAGGACGGAGTGAACTGGTTAGTGTTTTAGCTTGCTAAAGGCTGCATGTTTGTAGGACAGTGAACTGGTTAGTATTTTAGCTTGCTAATGGCTGCATGTTTGTAGGACAGTGAACCGGTTAGTATTTTAGCTTACTAAAGGCTGCATGTTTGTAGGACAGAGTGAACTGGTTAGTGTTTTAGCTTACTAAAGGCTGCATGTTTGTAGGACAGAGTGAACTGGTTAGTGCTTTAGCTTACTAAAGGCTGCATGTTTGTAGGACGGGGTGAACTGGCTGGCGTTCCTGGCACGGTACAAGCTGCACGGGATACTGTGCGACGACATGGGACTGGGTAAGACCATCCAGTCACTCTGCGTGCTCGCTGGGGATCACTACTATCGACACAAAAACTACGAGGTATGCGTGTGATGTGCACGTGTTTTTATTAGCATGTGTGTGCGTGTGTGTTTGTGCTGTGTGTGCTGTGCATGTGAGTGTGTGCTTCTATAGATGTGTGAGCATTTGTGCTGTGCGTGTGTGTGATGTGCGTATGTTTGTATTAGCATGTGTGAGAATCTGTGTGTGAGCGTGTGTTTGTATTGGTGTGTGAGCATGTGTGTGAGCCTATGCGTGTGTGATATGCATGTGTGTGTTGTGCGTGTGTTTGAGTGTGTGTTTGTAAGAGCATGTGTGAGAATATGTTTGTGAGCATGTACACACACGCTCACACACGCTTGTGTGTGTGAGTGTGTCAGTGTGTGATGCTGTGTGTGTGTGTGTGTGTATACACAAGCTTTGTATAAGGTGCTGCTCCGTTTTCATTTTCTATCTCTCTTCTTTAGTGTACTGTCTAATGGCAGGTCCTTGGCATAATAATACTCCAACAGACTGTAGCAGCTCTCCTTATAATCTCTCCATATAATCTCTGCACAAATACGCTGTCAAAAAATCTAAAATCCGCTTCTCTCACTTACTTGAATACATATCCATCCATTGCATTCCTACTTTTTTTACTTTTTCTTACTTTTTTTTTACTTTTCTCTGCAGTCTCATGTCTTTATAGTCATTAATGACGTCTTTAATTGTCATTAATGTCGTTTTTCTATTGTCGCTAATGTCATTTTTATTGTCACTAATGACGTTTTTTATTGTCACTTATGATGTTTTTTGTTGCCATTAATAACACTTTTTATTGTCGTTAATAGTTTTTTTATTGTCATTATTGACTTCTTTTATTGTCATTAATAAAAGCTTAAAGTTACGGAATTGGGAAGGTGTAGAACTACAACACTGTACACAACCCAGTATACCTTGGTGTAACTTTAGATAGGACTCTTGAGTTTCAAGCAGCATGTAGGAAAGACGAAGGCAAAAGTCAGTACAAGAAATTCAATATTAGGAAAACTGGCGAACACTCATTGGGGTGGAAAGGCCAACACAATACGCTCCACAGCATTGGCCCTCTGCTACTCTAGCGCTGAGTATGCCTGCGCTGTTTGGGGTCGCTCCACACATGCCCATAAAATTGACAGTGCTCTTAATGCTGCGTGTCGTCATATAATAGGTTGCCTGAAACCAACAAGTAAGGACAGTCTGTACTTGTTCTCTGGCTTAGCACCACCAGCCATCAGACGTAATGTCACTAGCCAAGCTGAAAGAAGTAGACAAGAACAGGATCAACGACATCCATTACATGGTGAAAATCCTCGGAGATCGCGACTCAAATCAAGGCACAGCTTCTTAAATTCAGTGTCGCCATTATCTCAGTCATTGAACAATCTCGTCTCCAGATGTGGAGATAACATCTCCAATCAGTTCCAGAGGATAAAATATGTGTAGAAGCGTCAGAAAGCCTTCCGTGTGGGTGCGATGAGGATCGACGATCCTGGTCATGCTTAAATAGATTTAGGACAGGTGTCGGTCGGACAAAGGTTGCAATGAGCCGATGGAGTTACTATAATGGTTCTACAATATGTGAATGCAGCCTGTAGGAGGAGGACATTGATCATTTGATGAACTGCAACTTGACTGGTGGTGGGGTCACGCGTGAGGATCTCGGAGAGTTTAATGATCGGGCGAGAAATTGTATCAGACTCTGGATTAATGCTGTATAAGGACACGATAAGAAGAAGAAGAATTGTCATTAATGTCATATTGACCTATTGTCATAGTTTTATATTGTCATACTGTGTATTGTAGTAGTTTTTTTATTGTCACTATTGACTTTTTTATTGTCATTAATGTTGTATTGACGTATTGTCATTAATGACGTCCTCTATCGCTACTGATGATCATTAAGAACGTATGTATGTTTACAGAAGAGTGGGGGTAAGGCAGCTGACTGCAGCCCCCTCCCGTCCATAGTGGTGTGTCCCCCCACACTGACCGGTCACTGGGTGTACGAGGTCGAGAGGTTCATCAGCCCTCAGCATCTCAATCCTCTACATTATGTGGGCTCCCCTAGCGAGAGAATCCGGTATGCTGTAAAAGCTGGTAAAGCTAATGTTAGCGTCAGTTTCCTCACTCGAAAGCGATGTCAGTGATGGGAAAGCATAGGATTTGAACCCCGCACTTACTGATCCGTGGTCGAGTGTCTTACCGACATCGCCACTGGCTCCAGCAACGTCGCCACTGGCACAGCTCCAGTAGAGACAATGTAGAGAGATTTAACAACATCTCAATCCTGTATATTGTGTGGTCTCCCCTAGCGACAGAAACAGGTATGTAGTGTAGCTCATTCCTCTACATTATGTGGTCTCCCCTAGCGAAAGGAACAGGTGTGTAGTGAGAGAGAGAGAGAGAGACTTGTGCTTAATTTGTTCACATCACGCAGCACACCAGTCAACATATTTCGAATAACATAAAGGTACTTAAGTAAAATGCAAAGACAGGCATTCTAATACATGCAAAAACCAGGCCATCAATGAGGGAGCAAAACACCCTATCTAGTTCACCACCTGGATACCAATCACCTTGCTAACAATCGTCCTACATGTTTAAAACAATTTTAAATTAAAATATTGTAGATATCATAGGGAGATTTAACAAAGTCTCAATCCACTAGGAAATCATAATTTTTATTAATAGCATTACTACTATTGTCATTTATATTCGTTAAGCCTGTGGCTTGTTGGCAAGTTGTTCGACAGCGGATCAGTAGATGCAGAGTTCGAATTCAAAGCTATCCCCGTCACTTTTCATTTAGTATCGTTTGTTGGTTCATCACAGCACAGATTATGCAAACAGTAGGGACGTGCCGAACTTTAACTTGGCATTAGCTTGTACTATCTGAGTAGTTCAATATATTGTGATTTGCTGTGGATGACTGATTGACTGATTGATTGATTGACTGATTGTCTATTGTCTTATTGTCTTAATGGCTACTCTAACCTATCATTTTTGTCTGAGTAATTAAATAGTTAGTGACAAACTGCTTGATGTTGTTACGGATTAGACTGCAGAAGTTGATTGATCAGCATAATCTCGTCATAGCATCGTACGACGTTGTCAGGAACGACATTGAGTTCTTCTCGTAAGTTCTTATCACTTATTTGTGTGATATAAGATATGGAGTTCTCATAGGTTCTTATTACTTAATTATATGATGTAAGATATTGAGTTCTTCTCGTAAGTTCTTATCACTTATTTGTGTCATATAAGATATAGAATTCTCATAGGTTCTTATTACTTAATTATATGATGTAAGATATTGAGTTCTTCTCGTAAGTTCTTATCACTTATTTGTGTGATATAAGGTATTGTGTTCTTCTCATAAGTTCATATCACAGGCTGGAGCCAGTGACGAAGTCGGTAAGATACTCGACTGCTAATCAGTATGTGGGGGTTTCTATCCTGGGCTCGCCCGTCACTGACATTGCTTTCGAGTGAGGAAATGAACATTAACCTTAGCTTTACCAGCTTTTTACTAATTATGTGATATAAGATAAGAACACCATATTGTTCAGTCATGAATTTGTTTTAGAATTTCCATTCTAATATTGTTCAGTGAATTTCTGTTGAATACCACACATAAGTACAAAGCTTATGAAGTGTTTAATACTTTGCGTATAGAAGGATCAAGTGGAACTACTGCGTACTAGATGAAGGTCATATCATAAAGAATAGCAAAACCAAGGTAATCTACTGATATGTTATTTAAGGAAAACTGTTGGTATGCTAATTAATGTAACATACTGATATGTTAATTAAGGCAATAATATCTTAGTGTTATATATATATATATATATATATATATATATATATATATATATATATATATATATATAATTATATATATTTATATATATATATTATATTTCATAATATCTTAATTACTTGCGGTATCGCTTGATATCGTAAGATAACCAATCGATTAATTAAAATTTCAACGTCCGCTTCCCAGCCATAAGACAATGTCAGATTTTTCACAAACTTTTGGACGTCTCTTGCAGACTCTACACAAACAGGCGCCAAACACGATGACGACTGAGTACAGAGAGACCACAAGAGAAAACGAGATCAAAACAGTGCATGTCAAATTTCCAAGTCAAGAGGGTCAAAGTTTAGACCTATGGCGGAAAGACATGGGGTTTTAGCTTGCTTGGAAAGTACCAATACTGTTACAAGATCCCTATAGATCCTTATGTTTTTTGTACCCATAGATTTCCTGTTTAAGCGCAATTATCAATGCAAACTCTTTTAATTGATTGATTGATTGATTGATTAACTAATTGATTGATTAATTGACTGATTGACTCATTGGTTGATTGATGATTTGATTGATTGATTGATGGATTGATTGATTGACTGATTGATTACAGATCTCACGAGCAGTCAAGCAGCTCTCATGTAACCACAGACTGATCCTGTCAGGCACACCCATACAGAACAACGTGCTGGAGCTCTGGTCTCTCTTTGACTTCCTCATGCCTGGGTTCCTGGGCACAGAGAAACAGTTCCAGGCTGTCTACGGACGTCCAATCCTCTCCAGCAGGGACGCTAAGAGCTCCAGTAGAGAGCAGGAGGCCGGTATGTGGAGCTGTGTACTTCCGGCTCTACTCGTAGTATTTCTTCTACCTCTCTCTCTCTCTCTCTCTCTGTCTCTCACTCTCTCTAAGTGCACTGCCTATTGGCTGGTCCATGGCATATAACTCCTCCACTTATTTCTTTCCTCTGCTCTTCTCTTCATATCAACATCAGAACAAGTTATCGAATCATTCAGCATCCCACGTATCGATATGCCTCTAACCTTTATTACTTTTATTTTTCCTTCAGATTATGTCAGTCCAATTGATTATCTCAATTTTTTCCATCTCCAGTTATCAGTTTCCTCGCTTTCGAGTGAGGAAACTGACGTTAACATTAGCTTTTTAGCTTTTTTACCATTGCTGTCGCTTTCGAGTGAGGAAACTGACTTTAGCATCGGCTTTAAATACAAATAATTGCTAATATTTTGACGTCCCTGATATTGCCTTATGACGAGGAACCGGACGTTAAATTCCTATTGATTGATTCATTGATAATTGATTGATTGATTAATTCATTTAAACTTGTTATGTTTTTTGCGCAGGAGCTCTGGCGCTGGAGTCGCTGCACAGACAGGTCCTGCCGTTCATCCTACGGCGCATGAAGGAGGACGTGCTCGACGACCTGCCCCCTAAGATCATCCAGGACTACTACTGTGAGCTCAGCCCCCTACAGCGAGGTCTCTACGAGCATTTCACCTCATCACACGCCTCTCAGCAGCTACACAGCGTTGTGCTCGAGGTTGTTGGGGACGAAGCGGCGGAGAGAGGCGAGAAGAAGAGCGAGCGCACTACGCATGTGTTCCAGGTGAGATAAGATATTGAGTGGTTATGTTATGACCATCGTTCTGTTGTTGTTGTTCTGTTGATGTTCTCTTGTTGGTGTTCTCTTGTTGTTGTACTCTTGTTGTTGTTGTTCTGTTGTTGTTCTGATGTTATTGTTCTCTTGTAGAAAGCTGGTAAAGCTAAGGTTAACGTTGATGTTCTGTTGTAACCGTGCAGTCGTGTGCGTGCGTGTTAGGTGCTTGCTTCTGTTGTTGTTGCTAAATACTGTTATTAATAATAATAGTAATAATAATAATAATACTTATTTCTTTTATATTATTATTATTCTCCAGATGAACGGGTAGCTCTATTGTAGCCACGCAGTCGTGTGACGTAGTGTACATGCATGTTTGGTGCTTGCTGTTGTTGTTGCTAAATATGGTATTATTAATAATAATATTAATATTTATTGTTGTTATGATTATTATTGTGTTTCATGTGCGCGGCTCCTCTCGTTGTACCCGTCGTGTAATGGAAAAGCAACAAAATAATAATTAAAATTAAAAAAATTAAAGCTAATGTTAACGTCAGTTTCCTCACCAGAAAGTCATTTGAACCTGGGCTTACCTGTCACTAACAATAATAATTAATAATTAGTAACTAACCACTTACTAATTATTTTTACTTTTTGCTCTAGCTAATGTCAGCTACAGTAACAATATATTTCATTGATTAATTTATGTAAAGATTAATTTATTGAACATTGAGTGATTTGATGACTGGATTTTTTCTTGACTGCCTTACTTATTGATTGCTCAACGGGTAGGCTGATTGGTTGTTTGATTCATTTACTGATTGATTGATTGATCTATCGAGCGGTTAATCAGTTTTTTTTATTGAGTTTGAGAGAAATATTATTTATTTCATTCAACTCATCTACGTTGGTACTACGAACAGCAAATAGAAAAAAAATTCAAGCAGACAGTGAAATGATGCTTTGCCTAAGAAAAATTCCAATGAAAATATTTCAGATATGTGTTGCCATCAGTGAAGATGTACGCTATATGATTTATTGATTGATAAATTGACTGATTAATTGACTCATTTATTAATTAATTGATTGATTGATATATTGCTTGATCGAATCGAATGATTTATCCATTGATTTATTCATTGATCAAATGATTTATCGAATGATTTATCGATTGGTTGATTGATTTATTGATGATTTGATCGAATAATTTATCGAATGATTTATCTATTGATTGATTTATCGATTGATTGAATGATTTATTGAATGATTTATCTATTGATTTATTACTTGATCGAATGATTTGCTGATTGATCGATGGAATGATTATTATTATTGATCGATTCATTGATTGATTGAACGCAGGCCCTGCAGTATCTACGTAAGGTGTGTAATCATCCAGCTCTCGTCCTGTCGTCTAAACACCCTCAGCACTCGTCCATCGTTCAGTCTCTCACCCAGCAGAGCTCCAACCTACACGATATCAAACATGCGCCCAAGCTCAGCGCTCTCAGGTCTGTGCTCCTTTAGTAGTTCTTCTAGCTCTCAGGTCTCTGCTCCTCTAGTAGTTATTCTAGCTCTCAGGTCTCTGCTCCTCTAGTAGTTATTCTAGCTCTCAGGTCTCTGCTCCTTTAGTAGTTCTTCTAGCTCTCAGGTCTGTGCTCCTCTAGTAGTTATTCTAGCTCTCAGATGCTCCTCTAGTAGTTATTCTAGCTCTCAGGTCTCTGCTCCTCTAGTAGTTATTCTAGCTCTCAGATGCTCCTCTAGTAGTTATTCTAACTCTCAGGTCTCTGCTCCTCTAGTAGTTATTCTAGCTCTCAGGTCTCTGCTCCTCTAGTAGTTATTCTAGCTCTCAGGTCTCTGCTCCTCTAGTAGTTATTGGTGTCCGTGTAATAAATACTTACACAAACTGTAATTAGAAAGCTGGTAAAGCTAAGGTTAACGTCTGTTGCCTCACTCGAAAGCGATGTCAGTGACGGGCGAGCTTAGGATTTGAACCCCGCACGTACTGATCCGCGGTCGAGTATCTTATCAACATCGCCACTGGCTCCAGTCAGTTATTATTGTTTAGTTATTAATGTCCGTTAAATAAATACTCACTCAAACTATAACTACAGTGTGCCAATCAGTTAAATTTAATTTCATTGTATGGCTACCAACAGTTTTACTGTACTTAGTATTGAAATAGAAATTTGTTGTACTTCAGACTTACTTAGACTCTGCTAGAGCCGCTAATGATAGTATTACCGAGCAGGGCTATGGCTCTTTTATGTTAGCTTCTTTCTTATTGATCATCTCACCTCATGCACATTCTATTGTTTGTACAATCTGTGCTGAGATACACTAATAAACGAGATGAAGCAAAAAGAAAAAAGGTATGTCAGTCTGTGTATCGAGCTACGTCTATCTTACATTACTAACGACTTGCGTGGTTTGAAGATAATTGTAAAAGGAAGTAAACATGTCAAATAAGCGATAGAGTCGCTCAGATCGTGTGCTGTGCTGTGGTTTCTTATCGTCGTCATCATCGTTATTCTCTCTGTGTCCCATACCATATCATCAGTCAATCGCCCTTCTGTTTTGTCAATCCCGCGTGTTTTGATTAGGATACTTTCTAATAAATTACTCAAGTAATTTCTAATATAGTAATAATAATAAAGGTTTAGCGTCCGTTTCCTCATACATGGATGATGTCAGGGACGTCATCCTATATATAAAAATATCATCATCTAATGTACTAGCCTATGAACCTGTTGTTGTTGTTGTTGCTGCTGCAGACAGCTGCTGCTGGACTGCGGGGTGGGTGTGACGGGTGAAGGGGTGGGGGTGGTGGGACAACACAGGGTGCTGCTGTTCTGTCAACTCAAGAGCATGCTGGATATCATTGAGGACGATCTCTTCAAGTCAGTCAACGATATTTGGATAATAATGACGCTATTATATACGATAAAAGCTAAAGCTAGTGTTAACGTCAGTTTCCTCACTCGAAAGCGATGTCAGTGACTGGCGAGCCCAGGATTTGAACCCCGCACACATTGATCCGCGGTCTCTGATCCAATTAATGCAGATTACAACACAGCAGATTCTCATAAAGTTGCTAAAATACAGAAAAATAGGGCTAAATGAACAAAGTAGAATTAAATATTCACTGTTGCTGTTGTTGTTGTTATCAGAGTTCATCTACCTAGCATCTCCTACCTCAGACTGGATGGCTCAGTGCCGGCTGCTCAACGCTTTCAGATTGTTACCAGGTATTTCTCTCTTTTTATTGACTGGAATAGATAACTTTTCAATTATCTTTTATTATTTTTCAATTAACTTTTCTATTATCTTCGTCATCATAGTCTTCCGTTGAATCCCAGTTTATCCAGAGTCGGGATACGAATAGACTTTCTCCAATCCTCTCTGTCCCATACCATATCAGCAGTCAATCCCCTGTATTGCTTTTTCTTTAGTTTTAGAAGAGAATTTTGTAGCAATTTCTGAAGCCTAGGCGCTCGCCAACCGAATGCTCTTTCTCGCGTTGGTTTTCTTAGTGCTTTGTCGCCTTTTACGACACGTGCAGTCACCGGTTGATATTTTCTTCTGCTACCCAGACACAACACGAGTAAATAGATATCTCAATGCTGATCATTATTTACATAACGTTATTATCAATATTCATCTCTTGCTTTACTGATTGATTGGTTGATTGCTGAATGATTGTTCGCTCGATTTTTCAAATATTTGATCATTTATTGATTTTTGAAAATTTACTGATAATTTCTTGATTTATCAATCTATTAATCAATCGATTAATCAATCTATTAATCAATCGATTAATCAATCTATTAATCAATCGATTGATTGACTGCAGATTCAACAACGACCCATCCATAGACGTGTTGCTATTAACGACGCACGTTGGCGGGCTGGGATTGAACCTGACCGGTGCGGACACAGTGATATTCTGCGAGCACGACTGGAACCCAATGAAAGACCTGCAGGCTATGGACAGGGCGCACAGGATTGGGCAGAAGAAAGTAGTCAACGTCTACCGGCTGATCACGCGTGGCACACTGGAGGAAAAGATCATGGGGTGAGTGGAAAAGTGTCCGGTAACTATTTATCTCTCTCTCTCTCTCTCTTAGTGCATTGCCTACTGGCAGGTCCATGGTATATAACGCTTCTCTGTCTTGGAGGTTTTATCTACCATGGATCTGTCAGTAGGCAGTGCACTAAGAGAGGAGAGATAAATAGTTGGTAGACTGTTTATCTATATCTTATATAATGAGCCTGTTCTGTCTGTCTACCTATCCGTCTGAAGTAACGCGGAGCGTCATTTATTTATTTATTTGCTAATAGTATTCTATAGATAAAGAAAGGGTTATATTAGATGTGGAGTACTAAATGAAAAGATTGGATATATGTAAAGAGCGTTTGTGATTATTTATTTCTTAGTAAATAGTTAATAACATCATCACCAGTGGCTTAGAGTACTCTACTATCAACAATAATTTTATTAATAAAAATATGATAATGGTAATAATAAAATAATAAAACAATAAAACTATCTGGCTGGGATTTGAACCGATTGCCTCCTGCTCATAAGACTAGCGTGCTATCCACATCTAGCCAGTATATCCCCGTCCCTGATATCATTCTTGGATGAGGAAACAGATTTTAAACCTTTATTATTATTATTATATCTCTACATATTTTTGTATGTAACACATTGTAGGCTGCAGAAGTTCAAGGTGAACATCGCTCAGTCAGTTGTCAATCAAGACAACAGTAGCCTGTCGTCAATGGATACCAGTCAGCTGCTTGACCTCTTCTCGCTGGATGTGGGCGGGGCTAGCGCCCGAGAAGATAAACACAGGGCGGAGCCTAAGTCGATGAAGGCGGTGCTTGAGAGCCTCGAAGAGCTGTGGGACACGCGCCAGTACTCAGAGGAGTACAATATGGACAGCTTTCTCGATAAACTCAAATAAAGTACAATATGGACAGTTTCCTCGACAAACTCAAATAGAGTACAATATGGACAGCTTTCTCGATAAACTCAAATAGAGTACAATATGGACAGTTTCCTCGACAAACTCAAATAGAGTACAATATGGACTGCTTCCTCGATAAACTCAAATAGAGTACAATATGGACAGTTTCCTTGACAAACTCAAATAGAGTACAATGCGGACAGCTCCCTCAGTAAACTCAAATAGAGTACAATATGGACAGTTTCCTTGACAAACTCAAATAGAGTACAATGCGGACAGCTCCCTCAGTAAACTCAAATAGAGTACAATACGGACAGCTTCCTCTGTAAACTCAAATAGAGTACAATACGGACAGCTCCCTCGATAAACTCAAATAGAGTACAACATGGACAGCTCCCTCGATAAACTCAAATAGAATACAATACGGACAGCTCCCTCGATAAACTCAAAATAGAGTACAATATGGACAGTTTCCTCGACAAA
Organism: Enchytraeus crypticus; assembly: GCA_905160935.1. Taxonomy (NCBI): domain Eukaryota; kingdom Metazoa; phylum Annelida; class Clitellata; order Enchytraeida; family Enchytraeidae; genus Enchytraeus; species Enchytraeus crypticus. Next base: position 87,890 of record CAJHZI010000760.1, read on the forward strand.
CTCAAATAGAGTACAATACGGACAGCTTCCTCGATAAACTCAAATAGAGTACAATACGGACAGCTCCCTCAGTAAACTCAAATAGAGTACAATATGGACAGCTTCCTTAGTAAACTCAAATAGAGTACAATATGGACAGCTCCCTCGATAAACTCAAATAGAGTACAATATGGACTGCTTACTCAAATAGTCTCACTGGGTCGAGAGAGAAACCGCCGCTGATTGGAGCCAGAAACCCATTTGTAAAAGTCTCAGTTCACCCTACCTCATCTCACCCCAACCCTTAAAAGTTATCCCGGGGTGGGGGGAGAGGTTTGGTGTGGTGATTTGGAAGTTTGATCCTTATCGATGGGCATTTCAAAAATTGCCATCTCTAATGTGCCATCTCTAATGATAAAAGTCTGAATGATATAGATAAATAGGTAATGTCAGTGTTGCCATTCTGCTTGGGTGTGGGAGGGGGTTCGATTGGGTCCCACCTGTTCTTTATTGCCCGTATAAAAAATGTGTAGTTAACGACAGAGAAGAGTGGAGGCGTTATATACCATGGACCTGCCAGTAGGCAGTGCACTAAGAGATAGAGAGTTTATAAAATTTCATTGAATGCAAAGTCTGAAATGCTTGTAACCCTTTAACCTCGCTGTTAGAGCATTACAACTGTGTAACTATTGCTAAGCAGAATGTCTGTAATTGTTCTCTCTCTAATCTTCTATCAGGCTGCTGTTATTTTGTACTCGGTAAATTTGTATGCTGTTTATGTAAAAATAACCTGGAAAAGATGATAGAAATAAAACCTGTAATAATAAATTTAACGTCTGTTTCTGCACCGTAAGTGTACAGTCGGAGACTATGTGGTGTGGTTTAGAACCCGCTGTCTCTTGATTGTCACGCAAGTATGCTACTAGCTTACCATTAGTCAGTGCTGTTATGAAAAATTGAATTGCTAATAATAGCAATATTGCAGCTAGTATTTCTACTACCGCTGCTGCTAATAATAATAATAACAAAATATATTTATTATTATTATTAGGATTGACTGATGGATGATATGATGTAGGACAGAGAGGATTTGAGACAGCATATTCGTATCCCGACCCTAGTTAAACTGGGATTCAAGGGAGGATGATGGTGATGATGATGAATAACAAAATATTAATAATAACAATTGTTGATTAACTATTTTGTTGTTAATTAACTATTTTCTAGTGGATTTAGTGGAATCCCCCAAGAATAGTGGTATATCAAAAGGAATGTTATAGATGATTTAAAGTTCCACTCGCATGTGGACACGAGGAGGAAAACGGAAGATGGAGATGAGTGGAGGCGTTATATACCATGGACCTGCCATTGGGCAGTGCACTAAGAAAAAGAGAGTAGATTTACTATTCCCTAATTCATTACCTATATTCTAGTTGATAATTTATTTTCTAGTTTATTAACTATTTCCTAGGTGAATAACTACTTTCTAGTTTATTAACTATTTCCTAGGTGAATAACTACTTTCTAGTTGATTAACTATTTCCTAGGTGAATAACTACTTTCTAGTTTATTAACTATTTCCTAGGTGAATAACTACTTTCTACTATTTCCTAGGTGAATAACTACTTTCTAGTTTAACTATAGGTGAATAACTACTTTCTAGTTTATTAACTATTTCCTAGGTGAATAACTACTTTCTAGTTTATTAACTATTTCCTAGGTGAATAACTACTTTCTAGTTTATTAACTATTTCCTAGGTGAATAACTACTTTCTAGTTTATTAACTATTTCCTAGGTGAATAACTACTTTCTAGTTTATTAACTATTTCCTAGGTGAATAACTACTTTCTAGTTTATTAACTATTTCCTAGGTGAATAACTACTTTCTAGTTTATTAACTATTTCCTAGGTGAATAACTACTTTCTAGTTGATTAACGTTTGATACTGAAACTAATTAAACTAATGTAATAGTAGGACCTCGTTTAGACTATAACTAAAATGCGTTATTCTGTATTGCAATAGCAGTTCTTATCATGTAATTATAACCATAGTTCTTCTAAATCATTTACAGAAATTAGAGTATTGCATTGTATCTCGCTCCCTCTCTCTCTCTCTCTCTCTCTCTCTCTCTCTCTCTCTATATATATATATATATATATATATATATATATATATATATATATATATATATATATATAAAACTATTGTACTGCCAAGTGGCAGGTCCAGGGTACACATTCGTACTCGGAGTAAGCTTTTGCGCTTAAGAAGAGCACTCCATAGATCAACAAGTTAATCACTTCACAAAAGGCAAAACCTTGCCCAAATCTATTAAACCTATAGCTTTGGATAAACTACTTCTTAGTTGGTTTCCTGTAGCTTTCCTCAGTTTTTTCGTTGTACAGTCAAAGTTAATTATCATCCTTACCTGTGTTTGTACATCATTGCTAAGTGGTGTATGCATATCAGTGACAGTGTTTAAGTCGTGGTGATGTAAGGAATATACAGTGCTAGAGTAGACCTGTGCCTTATTATTAATTACATTTAAGCCTTCACGTTAAGACTATGTATGTTGTTGATGTTCAATTAAGTTCTCTTGTTCCAGAATAGTTTCAGAATCATTTATTTATTTTTGAAATAGAAGATGATGATAAATTGTAATTCTGAGACGATGTTCTTGGGTCAAATGTCATATTCATGCAGAACTTTGACTGTTAATAAATGATTATTAATTATTATTAAAATATTATCATTAGAAAATTACGATTAGACATCCTGAGAGTTTTCAATTTTTACTCTGCTGTTCTAAATTTGAAACTATCATTATTATATTTAATTTAAATACAATCAAACTTATACACCATATATTTATACCATATATTTCTCCCGTGTTGTGCTCGGGTGTGGTTGGACCACTGCAGAATAGTGCAACCGAAAACAATCTGCCGCGTGTACGTAAGAGGCGACTAAAGGCAGGAGCTGAGCATGGCAAGAGGGAATCCACCTCACCATGAAATATTTTCCCCAGGATTAAATGATAATTAATCCACCTAACTGAGGAAGGCAACAGGAAACCACCTCAGAAGCCATATTTTTTCCCAAGCTATAGGCTACATAAGGCATGGATAAGGCATAGACTTTGTGAAGGGATTAACTTGTTGATCTAAGGAGTGCTCTTATGGAGCGAGAATGCAGACTTTGAGTATGAATATGTACCTTGAACCTGCCGCTTGGCAGTGCACTGAAGAAGATATTTATACACCATATGTACTTTGCACACTGTTAACACTCTTAATAATTCTTTTTCTCTAGCAAAAAGTCTAAAGAAAACCACAGAGATAAAGATATTGAAAACTTGGGTATGGGCCACCCTAATATATGAATGTGAAACTTGGACATTAAGAAAGGAAGAAGGAAAAGCTTTGGAAATGTTGATTTGGAGAGGAATCGAAAAGATTCGGAGGATGCAATAAGTTGCAAATGCAGAAACTCTGGAGAGAGTTGGTACTGACAGACAGTTGATAAATGCTATAAGAAATAAGAAGAATTGGATATGACACATTCTAAGGGGAGATAGTTCACTAAAGGTGGTCATAGAAAGTAGCATGGAATGAAAGAGAAGCAGAGGCAGACCAAGATTGGGAATGTTAGATGATTTAAAGATCCACTCGTACGGAGAAACGGAAGTCAGAGAATAAGGGAGGCGTTATGTACCATGGACCCGCAAGTACACAGTGCACTAAGAGAGACATTAGACAAAATTTTTACGCCGGATATACTTAGACAAAACTTGTCTATGCTTATTCTCTGCAATGGCTCTGACTTTAAAAATGTAAATCGTATATGATATAAACGTGCGGTTGAAGGTCATTGAAAAATCTGACGGTTGTCAATCATATCAATTTAATCTGATTTAAATGATAAAAGCCGGTAAAGCTAATGTTAACGTTAGTTTCTTTACTCGAGAGCAATGTCAGTGACGGGCGAGCCCAAGATTTGAACCCCGCACGTACTGATCCGTGGTCGAATATGTTATTTACATCGCCATTGGCTCCAGCCAGTTAGTAATATAATGCAAAGAATGTAATACAATGCAAAGATGCAAAAATACAATACAAAAATATAATACAGTCACATTCAGCTAATTGAATAGCCGTCGCAATTACGATCATTAATATCACACATCTAGATCAATATTCCGATGTTTGCTGTGGGGACGTCCCTGATATCATCCTTGGAAGAGGAAACGGACGTTAAACCAATATCTAGAATGACTTGGCTATCTACATCAAGATCAGGACCTGTTTAGCAGTAATACTGCAAATTTGATAACTACGCTCTTTTAATTGCACGCAATGTATCACGCAGTCCGACAAACTGACGCACTATAATTGTGCTTCAGATCTTGTTTCAGTTCTCTGACGAGGGTCGAACATTACCCAGAGTCTCTCAAACTCTGCGGAGAACTTTCTGACTAGACGGGCGCTAGAACTGACGACGAGGTTCTCGTGGTTGCCGGTGATGGCTTGTCGCGTCCAGTTGAATGAGCCATTGAGCAAGAGCTGCCGGTCTATCAGCACAAACTTGTGGTGCATCAGGTGCGTGCCGGTCTGGTGACGCACTTCTATACCTACGTACAGCAAATATAAATAATTATATGTACATCTCTCTCTTCAGTGCACTGTCAAGTGGCAGGTTCAAGGAAGATATTCATACTCAAAGTCTGCTTTCTCACTCCATAGGAGCACTCCTTAGATCAACAAGTTAATCCCTTCACAAAGTCTATGCCCTATCCATACCTTATGTAGCCTATATCTTGGGAAAAGTATGGCTTCTGAGGTGGTTTCCCATTGCGTTCCTCAGTTACATGGATTAATTACCATTCCTGGGGGAAATAGTTCATGGTGACGTGGGTCCCCTCTTGCCATCCTCAGCTCCTGCCTTAGTGGCCTCTTACGTACACGCAGCAGATTGTTTGCGGTTGCCCAATTCTGCAGTGGTCCAACCACACCCAAGCACAACTCGGGGTATATGTTCATGTACATATATACATAAATATATATATATATATATATAAATATGTATATATACATATATATACTTATATATATTATATATATTATATACAGTATATATAATATATGTGTTTTTAATCTCTGGCTTCATAACTGCTTCTCACTCTTTTAGTAAATGGCAGTGTGCATCAGGTGCGCGCCAGTGCCTCACTTCTATACCCTCTTGAACAGCAAATGTACAGAATTATATATCAATATTAATAGTACTTATAATAATTTTCTTTTCTATTTTTATTATGTTTTATTAGTATCATTTTGTTTGTAGAGTGAATTTTTAAGTTGTTACCTCAATGGTAAAACTAATCTCCGTATAACAGTATTGATATAATTAATAATAAGATATGATCTTAACAATCATCATCATCATCCTCCCATGAATCCCAGTTTAGCTATAGGGTCGGGATGCGCATAGACCTCCTCTTCCATTTAGAACTTCAAAGAGAGACACCATGGAAGTGACTCAATATAACGTAACTTTTCGAGCAACTCTTTACTTGGCAACGACCTGCCAAGCGACATATAGTCCATTAGCCTGCCACGGAGAGCACATTGTCAAGAAGAAATAACGACTTCCTGATTTGATCCAAGCTTTACTATCTTTATCCTAGCAATAGTAGTCTTTATCTAGCATATGACCACTACTGCTAGTTTGACATTTTTCCAGCACTCATGTCATGTGATCATCCTGGGGCTGTTCCAGCCAAAGATTTCTCTATGATGTTCCTCCACAAAACTCTATTCTTTGCCATTTCCTCGGTGTTCATTCTTTTTCTTCCTTCTGTTTTCTTCCATAAATGCTAACTCCAGCAGCCTTTAAGTCTTCTTCGAGGCAGTCCTTCCATCTTCTTTTAGGTCTTCCCGCTGTTCTCTTGGCGTCTGCTTTATAGTTAAATATCTTTTGAGGGTTTCTATTTCCTTCCATGCGCAAAATAAGTCCAGCCCATTTCATTCTTCTTTTCTTGAATATTTGACCATTAGTTGATTTGTTCTTATCCTAATATCCTCATTTGTTATGTGCTCTCTGTAACTGATTCTTAGTATTCTGCTTAACCATTTCCAGCACTGGTAGCAAAATATTTTCTAATAAATATTACTACTTACCCTCTCTTCTGAATTTGGCTACGTGTGAACCCGAAGCTTCGATCATTTCTCGATCTGTTATGACTCGAACCCTAACGCCTCGAGAGCACAGCTCTACAATGATATCGCCTAACTCAAAGCAAGTTATCAGGTAGACGCACAGATCTATAGAGCTTCTAGCACTGCTTAAATACCTGCAGCATACACAAAACAATCCCTGATTATCTCGTGGCCTCCAAAACTAATTAGTAATTACAAGAAAAAGGTGAAAGACATCATTAGAATGACTAAGATTTACAAAATAATACTATTAACTGAAAGTAATAGGGTTTTGTCCCAGGGGTATTCTCTGGTATTCCAAAGCTATTTCTAGTACAATCAACATCAGCAATCAAAAGTTACAATAAAACTACATAAAATAAAATCATTTACAGAAAATAATTACTGTAAAATAATTACAACAAACCTCAGCAGCTTTGCATAGGCTGCATTGGGGTCGTGCGAAAAGCGACATCGCTGATTGCTACAACCATAGCGCTCAATAAACTGGGCCCGGCAAGACACTTGGCTATCCGGAAAGAATAAAACCTCGACCCCATCATCGTTGTCTATACAATCAATCTCCTGCCTCCCAGATTTATTCTTCTTGTCGGATCCTGTCAGCACACTGTAGATGCGAATACCGCAGTAGTAGACTAGTGGAACGAGAGAAATAGAAACGAGCGAAAGTGAAAAATATTTCAACGCTTGTTGCGATATGGAGGCCGTCATGCTGAACGTAAAGTAAACAACTTCCTGCACTCTTCCAGGTGGATAGAAGTGTGAAACAAGTATCACTGAAACCTGGAAATATCAACTAACAAGATCCCTCATTGCAAGGCAAGATCTTTCCGCTTTGTTTACTTTTAATATAACGAAAGTCAAGGTTACCAATGTACGAAAATATTAACCAGCCGTTTCAGTGTTGCTAGTGCAAGGCCAGAGCAACAACAACAAATATATAGTAAATAACATAACATAACAACAATTAGAGTGATACAGTCACCATTGACAACATAGAGCACTATTGTGATAAAATCAAACCGGCGAGCAAAAAGGAGGTCCAAAAACGTTACAAATTCTAAAAGCCAGAAAACCAATCCAAAGATAAATTAATTATAGATTAAATCAAATGTATTGTGTTAGTTAAGTATATAGCTTATATGCATTCTTGTTAGTTAATTATGTAGGCCTACTTTTATTAGTGTTTTGAATGAGCCTTAAACAAGTTGTAATTTGCTTTCTGACTCGATCAGTACTGCTATAGTGATGTGTTATGTTAAGTAATGTATAACTTAACTAAAATTTGAGTTACCGTTTTAATCTTCTTATTATAGCTTTTGTTAGAAGCATAGATTTATATCACTGTCTCAGTTTATTGTCTATTATTAAGTTATTTTGTAAAGTGTAGTGTTTTAAACAAATAAATGTACGCTATTATGGTGTTCTATGCAACCAAATACGAGCTACAGTCGTCAGTGACAACATCGAGCACTACGGATCGAAAACTACAGACCGACTATGCACTAATAAATTCGGAACTGGAATGTAAAGTTAACCCTCTCGTTGTCAGTATGGAGTGCATGCGTAGCACTGCATACAGCAGAGGCCTGAATCATTAAGTTTCGGTTTTGATTTCCGGAACACTGAGATCTGCTTTGCAACATTCCAAACAGAGCCATATGGATACAAGGAACTAAATGTTAAACGTAAGTTAACTTTTTAACTTTGGCTTTATATATATATATATATATATATATATATATATATATATATATATATATATGTAATAACTTAGCTTTTTAACTTCGTCTTTATTTGTATAGAGGCCTACTGATTTTTAAGGTAGTGATAATTTCCTTCGCAACATTTAGGCTAAAAATCTGCAATAGATAGGCCTGCAGCACTATTGTTTCGTTGTTCTGGATGCCACCATTAAATTGCAATTAATCTGATTTCGTTCTATAACAGTTGAAAAGAAATTAAGACTTTTTTCGAAACAAGACTAAAACGATAACGAAAATTTTCTGTAGGAACGAAACTAGGAATCATCATCATCATCATCATTACCATCATAACATCATCATCGTCATCATCATCATCACCATCATCATCATCATCTTCTTCTTCTTCGTCATCGTCGTCTTCGTCGTCAATCATGATCAACATCATCATCACCATCATTATCGCCATCATCATCAGTCATCATCATCTTCAATCATCATATATATATATATATATATATATATATATATATATATATATAATGTATATATATATATATAAGGTTAGTTATAATATATATTATATATTATATATAAATATATATATATATATATATATATATTTATTTATTTATTTATTTATTTAAATATTTAATTGATTGATTAACAAATGATAAAACTGTTATTAGTTTAAATATTGGGACCCAGCTCGCGCTTGTAATTATATAGGCCTAATAATAATATAGGTTTAACGTCCGCTTTCTCATACAAGGATGATGTCAGGGACGTCCCCCATCACATGCCACTATAAATCGATTCACCCTAAAAGATCTTAAAAACATGTAGGCCTACTGAACAGAAAGTAAAAGATCCTAAACGGTGCACGTTCGGTGATAAAAACAGTCAGGCAAGATGAAGTAAGTAGTGGTGGGAGAGATGTGTTTTCAACCTACAGCGGAAAGTGGATGTAATAGAACAAGAGAGAAGATCAGGAGGCAAAGAGTTCCAAACAGTAGGAGCGGAGAAAGAAAATGAGCGTCTACCTAACGAAGTGAGAATGTTATGATTTTTAGGCAATTTGGCAACGGAAGAACGTTACGAGAAGGTTGATATTGGATTAGGAGATCAGAAAGCTAGGAAGGTTTACAATTAAAACGATGTGGGCCTAATAGTTCGTTGTATATTGTGGCCGTTTCGGGACGGAAAGCCTTCGGGCTTAAGGAAGCGATGGCGCCTACGGGAAGATGCACTCATGTGCTAGTCTGAGCCTTGTCGATGCAAAAATTAACTATAAGCGCGTATTTGATTTACAATCATTTAACTTAATATTGACTAATAATAAAGAAATAAAATAAAATAAGAAATTGTCTCTCGCGTCAAGTATGTTACTCATTCATTTAGCGTGTCATTCATCACAGTTACATCAGACAGATAGATCGAGAGACAGATAAAGCTGGCTCAATATAATTAAAGTGATATTTGTAGAAGCTCCTACTCCATAAATACAAGCATAGAACTCTCCAAATGCTACTACACTAGTGATATTCTAAAACTTTATCATTTACTTAACTAGATACGCATGTATATCGGAAAATGGAGCCTTTAATTTAATTTCTCATTAATATTTTATATTACTTTTGATTATTAATAAGTATGTATTTATTTATCACTAAGTTATGTATTTTATTAGATATTATAATTTTTAATATTTAGTTTACCAGGCAAAAACATGGAGCCTGCCAAATCGATTGTTTTGACTGAATTTCTGAAGTGCCCGCTCTGCAATGACGTCATCAAACATCCGAAATGTCTGCCCTGTGTCCATGTGTTCTGCTTGGAATGTCTGAGAGAGAATGAGAAGAAGTCAGATAACAGCGCTGAACTAACCTGTTCCGTGTGTCGTGAATCGTTTAACACTCCATCGGGTGGTCCAGATACTTTGCATGATGATCTCTTCATCAAAAGGATGATCGACCAATATTCAGCGGCGCAAGCAGCAGATTCTGGTGAAGAAATGGCCGTAAAATGTGACGTGTGCAGTGGAGAGATGGACGGTGATAGATCGAATCCGCTGGTGGTAGCATATGTCGAGGTTGCTAGGAATTACTGCCAGGAGTGCAATCAGAATCTCTGCGAAACTTGCTGCGGTTGGCACAACAAGATGAAATATCTGAAATCCCATCAGATTACGAAACTGCAAGAAACGAATCATTTAGAAAGAGGATCACTTAATATTCCCAGATATTGTGACACGCACGAGAGTGAGCGTATGAACCTTTACTGCGTTGCATGTGACGAGGGTATGTGCGTCAAGTGTATGGTCACAAAACACAATGGTCACAAATGCATGGAGGTAAAGGCTGCATCAGACAAATTCTCGCGAGAATTTGACTCAAAGATCTCAGAGCTGACTGAAAGACTACGAGCTATGGACGAAGTCTTGAAGGATCTGAAGTTAACCAATAGGCGCGTGGTTGATGAGACGCGTGAAATCGATCAGAATATAAAAAACGTTTTCCAGCAGACGAAGGCCGCTTTGGAAAAATTTGAGAAGCAACTATTACAGGAGTCCAAAAAATTAGAAGAGGAAAACATTCGGGCGCTCAAATCAAAAGTAAATGATTTGGAGATGACCAGTATTCAGTTAAACAGCTACAGAGTGCATATTGAAGAACTGAAGAGAAATGGTTCCCATTGCGAAGTTGCCTGCGTCGGAAAGCGATTGCTGGTAAGGGTGGAGAACGTTCTACTTAAAAACAAGACCGTAACAGTTGTCGAGGAAACAAAGAATTTAGTTTTTTCTCAGGTGAAGATTTGGAATTCTGAGATGTTTGGAACAATCACCACCGTAGGTATGGTCTTCCAACTTCAATCCTTTTTAATTTTTATAAAAAGGATATCGGGAAATATTTAGACTATATGCAGCAGAATAGACGCTAATGTAGTTTTAGAAAAATAATCCAGAGTTTGGAATTCGTAAATTCCATAGTATAATAATTGCAGCCATTTAGTAGCTAAATATTTCTGAAACCTTTATTTGCTAACTTCTATAAACCGAGATATACATGTAAGTGTAAGGTACGACCCTGTAGTAATTCTTATGTAATTAGGCCTACCTGCATTTATTAATTGACCTATGTTTGTGTACCTATATGTTTGTGTACCTATATTTACCTATAATATATATATATATATATATATATATATATATATATATATATATATATATATATTGTACCTATATATATATATATGTACCTGTATTTATTTACCTGTATATTTATTTACTTACCTGTGTTTATTTACTTTGCTTTGTTTAGCTGTATTTGTTTACCTTTAAATGTTTATATGCAGTTAGGTACATGTAGTCCTAATTATACCTGTATATCTGTATTCATTTATTTGCCTGTGTATATTAACTGTATTTAGAGACACGCATTATAGTGAAATGATCAACTATGTTGACAACTATCACTTTTTAATACCACATGTTTAAACCGTTAGGCAATTTATTCCATTTTCCGTATAACCAGTCCAGTGAATGTCCGAGATTTTACTCTCAGATCAGCGCGGCCGGGATTCGAACCCACGCGGTTTCAATTCACCTTAGGATCTTTCATTCAAAACTTTATGACGTTACCGCTAAGCTATTGAGACATTCATTTATTTACCTATACTCATTTACAGTGGCTATATTTCTTGACCTGGGTTTATTTTTCTGTAGGTCTATGTCATTTCTTGCCTATACTTATTTATCTGTATTTATTTTATTTACCTGTATTTACTTTATTACTTGTACATATTTGTCTGTGTTTATTTTATTTACCAAGCTGTACTGCATTTTGTAGTTTATGTATCTGTAGTTTTAGCTCTTTATATTTTAGCAATATATTTTCTACCTTACATCTATGTATCTGTATTTTAATCTCTATTTATTTGGCCTATATCTTTTTGTTGAACGTATTTATTTACCTATATTTATTTGCATATATTTAATAATATTAATAGTAGTAGTGGTAATAATAATAATGATGATAATAATAATAATAATAATAATAAAAACAATAATAATAATAACAATAATAATAATAATGATTATAATAATAATAAAGGTTTAACGTCCGTTTCCTCGTCGAGGGATGATGTCAGGGACGTCCCCACAACATAAATTTTACAATCTTATTCGGATCACAAATACCGCTTAAGATTTGGTCAATTCACTAACAAACGAGCTGTGAAGGTATTGAATTGTTAGCAGATACCATTGGGTTCAAATCCTAGGCTCCCCCGTCACTGATATCGCTTTTGAGATATGAAACTGACTTAAAACAGGCTTTACAGCTTAAATTTAAACAATGGGTGCATCAGTGGGCAGAAGTTAATCGGGGATCACTTTTTGAGAGGCACGAAATTTTATGCAGTATATCCAGTTACATGCATATGTTGAGTTTAATAAAAATGTTACTTGTCATCCTTGGGGGCGGGGGGGTAAATGCCCCGCCCTGCCTCCATGTGGCAACGCCACTGGCTCATATACAGTACAATGCTCATTTGTGGTATTTTGCCATTACATGCGGTTTATCAAAATAAAAAAGTTGGGCATTACGCGTTGAATTAGGCACTAGTTTCGGCATCCTCTAACTTGCCCACAACAACGAATGGAGTGTGACTGCGGATCAGTAGATGCAGCATTCAAATATAGCGCTCGTTTGGTGGATGATTCGAGACCAAACTGGTCTCCAGTTAAACATGTCACTGATATATTGACATGCCATTCAGAAAGATGCTACCCATCAGAAGTTAATTGTGTCACAACAGGACATAATGCTAGCACCGGATGGTATACAGCTAGCACCTGGTGATATATAGCTAGCACCTGGTGACATACAGCCAGTACCTGATGGCATACAGCAATCATCTGGATATATAAAGTTAGCACCTGGTGACATACAGCTAGCACCTGGTGATATACAGCTAGCATCTGGTGATATACAGCTAGCACCTGGTGCACAAAAACCTAAAGGTTTAAACTAATCCAATGTTTGATGGGACAATTACATTTAATATTTGCTTTTATTTGCAGACAAAGGCATCGTAATAATACCACAACAAACCGTCGGCAATAAACTGGAAACCAAAGCATGGAACATTAATCTCAACAGAGTGGATTCTATTTACACTGCAAAGCCACCTCTCTCTGCTTCTTCCACTTATTCCGCGGCGTGTGTCATCCAGAATGATCTGTATGTCACTGGCTCTAATGAATCTGTTTATAATAACCTCGAACTCTGGAAGTGGCCTTCGTGCAAAGACAACTGGATCCAGCTTGCCAATGCACCAGTTACAGCGCTGCGCAAATACTGCGTGGCAACTGCAACTGACGAAATTTTCATCCTTGGCGGCTGGAGTCTTGCAGACAAGAAGGTGTCGGATGGTATATTATCCTACGACATCAAGACCAACAAGTGGATGGAAGCTGGAAGGCTACCTCGTGCCGTAAAGAGCGCAGCCTGCCTGACCTTTGAAGACAGCGTCTACGTGTTTGGAGGAAGAGGAAGTACTGGACAGGTCAGCCTGGTGCAGGTGTTCAACACAGTTACTCGCCAGGCTTCGCTTGGTACCACAAGCCTTCCTGCAGCCGACAGTCAACTGAGAGCCGTTCTTTGGAAATCTAAGGCCATACTCGTCGGCGAGGACACCTGCTATATCTACGACTTCACGCTCGACGCTTGGCAGGAGAGACCAAGATTCAAGACTTCTCTTCTTCATTTCGGGCTGACTCTTTACTACGACACGCTCTTTATATCAGGTGGGGGCACGGGAACCCGCGACGAGAACAATAAAATGGTTTGGACTTGCAGCGATGAGGTGAAGAGATTGTCCGTGGAAGATTTGCTCGATGATGATAAAGAAGCCGCGTGGAGGCATCACGCTACTCTACCATGGCCTGCATTAGTTCATGTCTACAGTTCTGTGAGCATCTCGGATGCTGCACCGGATTGTGTGTATCGTAAGGTGAAGACCAGAATGATGGACATATAAATTCTCTTTTTTCAAAGAGTGAAAAAAGTAAGGAGACGGTATTTTATAATTTTCAGTTTTTAGCCACGCCGAGTACACCATTCGGTAGGAAAAATTAAACTGCGTCAAGATGTAAGGTTTGAGTTTTTGCTGAGGTCATTTTAATGTTTCTTTTGAAATTCAAATAAAATAACGTAATTTCTTTCTACTGGAGCTCTGCCGCGTGTCTTGTTTGAGTTACTATGGTAACATTAATTACACTGCGATAGTGATGGTGATCACACTGCGAAACAAACACATTTCAGTCAAGTATTGGACAATGGATATGCAGTAATGTATCGATAAGATATAGTTTATGCTGAATCTACAGTGCAAATACTTCCTTTAAAACATTTTGACTGGAGTCATAAATATAGCTAATAAACAAATCTACATGGCGAGCCAGGATTTGAACCCCGCACATACTAAAATAACTCCATCCAAGACGTTTTTAAGGAAGCTATATTCGCACGGGACATTACAGTATATAGGCCCTATGAGGTCGCGACAGTGTTCGATTTGTCAAATTTGAAGTTAGGGGTCAGATTAAAGAAATATAACTGAAGTGGGGGTTCGCAAGCCTAAAGGGGGAGACTGATCCAATCACTCAAAGGGGAGGGGGGGAGGGGGGTCAAGAGTATTGAATTATTTTATTTAGATTAACTTTAACTTTTTTATATTAAAAGTAAAATGAAATAGATGAATAAGGTGGATGAAATAGAGTCTGTATCGTTTGTGTCATACGAGATGGGAAGCTGGTATTTACTTGGACATTGGTTATGACTATTGTCAAAGCTTGATTAGATATATAATTAATTTGTATTTGTATTTGTAATTGCATTTATAGTAAAGTATTTAATAATACTGCTGGATAAGTAAAGTCAAGATTTAAAGTATTGAGATATATTAAAGTAAGATCCTAGGCGGTAGCTAGCTAGGGCAAGTGACCAATGAGGGCATGCCTAAACAGGAAGTGGGGGGGGGGGGAGATCCAAGATGGAAGAGGGACAACACGGACGTAAAACGTGCCAAGTTGAAAAGAGATTTAGGAGATTTGAGGAATCTCAACAGTAGGCGAATTGAAGAGCAATTCGAAGGGTTCGGATATTCGAACTATTTGTAGTCCATCGAACAGTCGATGAGAAGGGAGTGATTTTGTAGAAGATCGAAGAGGGAAGAGAGTTCCATCGAAATATTCTAACCTAGGGATTATATTGGAAGGAGTCCTAGTAGGTGAATAGTCGAGAGGAAAGTTAAGTAAAGAGTAGGAATTTATGCTAGAGAGCATATTAGTAATTTGTATGTCAAAAGTAATCGTATGTAATATAAAGTGCTTGCTTTGACGATATTTAAAGTGAACTATAATTAGATAGAAAAGTTTAATTTTAAGTTATTCGAATTTCGCGTACACGTGCTATTTGAAATCGTTTAATTTTCGTTCGACTATATATCCATGTATTATTTTATTTCTTTTCGTATTAAATTAATATTAATTTTATTTATTTATTTATTTATCATACGCACATGATATCACAATTTGCAGACACAATAGACAGTGTGTTAGAGCGCATGAACGGAAATAAAGGCCCACAAGTGGCACTTACATATTCCGAATTTAAAAATAAAAATACAAACATTTGCATTAACTATTAATTAATAATGTTCAATAAAATCCTTAGTATGGGCCATAATTATGTACCAAGATAAATTTAGCGGAACATGTAATGACATTGTTAAGGAAATCAACAATATACACGCACAAATATCTGCACACAATGACAATGAAAACATACTAATTTAGTTCCTGCCCCTGATCTACTCATAAAAATTCAATATTAAAAACGGCAAATGCACTAGAATACTTACGACAGTTAAAAGTTAGATTCTTTTATAGAAAAAAGAAGAAACAGAAGATAAAAGAATGATGTAAAGCAATCACTTTAACTCTTTAGGTATTTGCTTACATTAATACCCTCCAGACATCTTTTAAAAGAGCTTAAGGAAGGCGCATTTACAACATTAGAGGGTAGAGAATTCCAACAAGAAATGCATCGGTTTTTGAAATGGTATCTGTCAGCATTAAAATAAAATTTATTCATGTACAATCTTGAACCATTATTTCTTGTTACCCCATTTTTGAAAGCAAAAAACTCCTCTATAGGTAGATCGACCAATCCAGTGACAATTTTATAGTATAAACGCAGGTCAGATTTAAACCTTGGCTGCTCTAAAGATTCGGAAGCCAAAACTTTTAATCTCTCCGAATATTGCAATCCTATCATACCACTTAGCCGTTTAATGAATCTTTTCTGAATTGATTCTATCAGGACTATATCACATTTTCTGTATGGAGACCATAAATTAGAACAATACTCGAGAATCGGGCGTACAAAAACTGTGAACGCTTTAAATAATAGCAAATGATTTCTGGACTTAAAGCAATGCAAAATTATTGAAGTCCTTCTTCTGGCTTTATTGCAAATATCTTTTACATGTGAAGAAAACGATAAATCGCTTGTAAACCTCACTCCCAGGTCTGTCACATCTTTTGATTTAGATAAGGCTACAGAATTTAGATTGTAATTAAAATTATATACTATAGTTTTTTGGAAAGAGTAGGAGATCACCTGGCACTTTTCTACTGCAAGGCTAAGCAGCCAACGGTTAGATCAACTACAGAGAGAATCAAGAGACTTTTGAAAGTTTTCACAATCGGAAAGAGAATTTATTGAGGCGAAGCACTTTGCATCGTCAGCAAATAAGAAAAGGGAGTTCAGTTCAGGACAGCAGGAGCTTATATCATTAATATAAATAAGGAATAGGATTGGCCCCAGAACACTGCCTTGGAGAACTCCACTCTCAACGGTAGACCAGTCCGAATAGCATCTTCCTATTCTAACTGTCTGGAGTCTGTCAGTTAAAAAGGACAAAAGCCATTTCATTAAATTTCCGGTCACACCATAGTCTAGCAGTTTATGGATCAACTTGTTATGGCTTATGGAATCAAATGCCTTGGAGAAGTCAAGATAGACGGCGTCAATTTGACTACTGCTAATTAAATTAACAGATATGCTATTAAAATAGCGGAGAAGTTGTGTATTGGTTGACCTCTTACAGTGGCCATACACGATACGATTTATTGTACAATTTATCTGTACAGATAAATTGTACAATAAATTGTACAATAAATTTGATCGTGTGTGGGCACGTATATATATATATATATATATATATATATATATATATATATATATATATATATATATATATATATGTTATTCTTACAGTGGCCATACACGATACGATTTATCTGTACAGATAAATTGTACAATAAATCTGTATCGCCCACACACGGTCAAATTTATTGTACAATTTATTGTACAATTTATCTGTACAGATAAATTGTACAATAAATCTGTATCGCCCACACACGGTCAAATTTATCTGTTCAGATAAATCTGTACAGATATATCTGCACAGATATTTTGGCCACACACGATCAAATTTATCTGCAGATAAAACTGATGCTCGCCCATACACGGTCAAATTTAACTGTTCAGATATCTGAACAGTTATGCTAATTAGCTGTCAATCATTTCCAATTTGTAGAGCACGTGATTAATAACAGTCAACCAAAATATTACAGTCTACAGTACGTATTACGGCGGGATTTAGCGCACTTGGTTTATTTGTGCGTAATTTATCGAAGTTAAGCTACAACGACCTCGGTTAGTACTTTATGGGTGACCACCTTGGAAGACCGAGTGTTGACAGCTTAAGAGGGAAAAAATCCCAGGGTGATGAAATGTTATTCTTAGATCCGTGCCGGCTGCAATTGATGCGCCATCAAAAGGTAACGATTAAAAATAAGTTTATAAAAACCATGGAGAGGAAGGAGGAAATGAGCCTTAAACAAGCAGCTGTGCTTCCTGACCCAGTGTGCCGTTATTTATAATATATTATATATATATATATATATATATATATATATATATATATATATATACGTGTATATATATATACATGTTGGTATATACGTATATATGGCGCCTATATTGGCTACATGAAATATATCCGGATCAATTATTGGACAGGTTTTCTATTTATAAGCAGTAGTAATCGAAATGGATCGATAACGAAAGACGAGTGTATACTTTGTCTTATTAGCAAAATAATATCAGGAAGATCTAACTGATAACAGCACTTAATAGCATCGTGTCTTGATAGTAATTATACATAAATATCATCATCATCAAAATTATTATCATCATCATCTTCATCATTATCATCATAATTTTCATACATCATTATCATCATAATTATTGTAATCATCATCATCTACATCGTCATAATTCTACGGACTAGTAAATTGAGAGAGGACTCTTAATTATATATAGACTCCTTTTTAATGGGCCTTTGTAGGGCCTGTTTATTGATCGTTCATTAAAGAGAGAGAATATAAAAGCGCGGTAAAATAAGTGAATTATGTAAATAATTGATGTAAAATAAATGAGTGTGATAAAAATGCGCTTAATTCTGATATTTTTCGTTGAGATATTTATATTGCCGTATACATTTGTTACAATGAATTTTTTATAAACTTTAATTAGCTTAATGAAAGAGTTCAATATGGAAATTTAATTGTGATGCATATTTTTTTATTATTAATTCTGCTTGTCAAAAGTAATGACATTGCATTATTATTATATAGGCCTACTTTTATCTTAATTAAATAACTCAACAACAATAAGCTTAGGCCGGCAAGCGCGCCAGAAGTCATTGTGGGCGGAGCATGTCGACAAACTTATTGTACAATAAATTTGTTGATCGTCCACACACGATACGATTTAACTGTTCAGATATCTGAACAGTCAAATTGGATGTTTTTTCCGACAGTTTTGAAAACTGACACTCGTCAGTTATATTGTACAATATTGCCCACACACGGTCAGTTATATTGTACAATTTATTGTACAATTTATCTGTACAGATAAATCGTATCGTGTGTGGGCAATCAAGGTCATCAGTTCTCTCGTCAGTTTTCCCCGTCAGTTTGCCCACACACGATCAAATTTATTGTACAATTTATTGTACAATTTATCTGTACAGATAAATCATAAATAAATAAATCATATCGTGTATGGCCACTGTTAGTGTGCCGTTATTTATGTGTATATATATATATATATATATATATATATATATATATATATATAATATAATATATTATAAATAACGGCACACTGGGTCAGGAAGCACAGCTGCTTGTTTAAGGCTCATTTCCTCCTTCCTCTCCATGGTTATTATAAACTTATTTTTAATCGTTACCTTTTGATGGCGCATCAATTGCAGCCGGCACGGATCTAAGAATAACATTTCATCACCCTGGGATTTTTTCCCTCTTAAGCTGTCAACACTCGGTCTTCCAAGGTGGTCACCCACAAAGTACTAACCGAGGTCGTTGTAGCTTAACTTCGATAAATTACGCGCAAATAAACCAAGTGCGCTAAATCCCGCCGTAATACGTACTGTAGACTGTAGATGTTGGTTGACTGTTATTAATCACGTGCTCTACAGATTGGAAATGATTGACAGCTAATTAGCATAATGTTCAGATATCTGAACAGTTAAATTTGACCGTGTATGGGCGAGCGTCAGTTTTATCGGTAGATAAATTTGACCGTGTGTGGCCAAAATATCTGTTCAGATATATCTGTACAGATTTATCTGAACAGATAAATTTGACCGTGTGTGGGCGATACAGATTTATTGTACAATTTATCTGTACAGATAAATCGTATCGTGTATGGCCACTTTTAATAGCATGAACCCGTATTGTCTAGAATATATGAGGTCATTTTTCTTTAAGTACCGTAATAGATCGTCCTTAATAATGCTTTCCATTAGTTTGCATATAATGGAGGTGAGGGAAATAGGACGATAGTTTTTTGTGTTGCTTTTGTCACCTTTCTTAAAAATAGGGACAACAATAGAACGTTTCCACATTTTAGGTAATTCACCAGCTTTCATTGAAATGTTAAATAACATTGAAAATGGTTTAGCTATTACTTGACTGATCTTTTTTAGAGTAGGTGCAGTTAAACCATCGAAACCCGGGGAGCATTTATTTTTTAATTTATTAATTTTATGTTCCACCGAGAAATCAGAAAAATAGCAAAATTTAATGCAGTCGTTGAAGTTATCAATCGTAAAGTAAGATATCTAGATTCAGTCAAATCGAGGACAGGAAAAAATTCCAAAATAATTACTAGAGGCAAATTATTAGGGATTTGAATCCTGGACCATTTGATGTCAGGTCCTCATCTTACCTCAGATTAAAAATTGTAGATTCAGGTTCCTGACAACTATCATCATCATCCCTTGAATGACAGTTTAATCAGGGTCGGGATACAAATAGATTTTATCAAATCCTCTCTGTCCTTTGGACTGATTATCTGAATTTTGGAATTTGCACCGTTTTTGGACCTTCTTTATGCTCGCCGGCTTGGTTTTGTCTCAATAGTGCTCGATGTTGTCATTGATGACTGTAGCACTCTAATTGTAGTTATATGTTATATGTCCTACACCACACCAGCAACTCAACCCCTATTGAGACTTTCATTCGTTAAAATTTTTTAAGCAATTTATATAGCCAATGCACATTGGTTGTGACTATAGAAGTTCTAATTTGACATTTCTGCCATAAAACGTGCAACAAATGAATGTTGAGGAACAAGCCTTAAGCAATGATATATATATTTGAGAACTCGAAACAGTCTATAGTCTACACGAATAACGTTAAAGTCGTTACACATCGTTATAAAAGATCGTTATACAACTATACATGTATTATGTAGGCTGGAGCCAGTGGCGAAGTCGGTAAGATACTCGACCGCGGATCAGTTGATGCGGGTTCAAATCCTGGGTTCCCCGTCACTGACATCGCTTTCGAGTGAGGAAACTGACGTTAACCTTAGCTTTTTATATTGTAGCAGCAGTGCAATTGACTAAAAGTGTTTCAATTGACGATGTTTCAATGAAATCGATGTTTAATTAATCATCATCTTCTTTACGCTCCTTTTCTTTTCCTTCTTTGCTTGAATTTCAGTACAACTAGGATTGGAATATAAATAAGCAACTTTTTCATTCGCTTTTAGAAAATTTTGTAGCTATTTCTGGAGCCGAAGCGTTTATCATCCGAATGCTATTTCTAATATTGGTTTGGTTTGGATCTTAGTGCTTTGTCGCCTTTTACGACACGTTCAGTTCAAGGTTGGTCTATTCTTCATTATCCCGGACTCAACGCAGTTACCTGTATAAATAAATTAGCCCTCTTCTTATATTTTACATATTTTTTCTTATTCTATTCGGCCGTTTTATCCTGAAACCTAACTAAGACGGATAGACAATAACAATTCAAACATACTACCAGTACTAGATAACAGTATTGTAATTAAATCATTATCAACATCATCATTATCATCATCTTACCCCGAATCCCAGCTTAACCAGGGTCGGGATACAAATAGGCTGTCCCAAATCCTCTCTGTCCTACACCACACCACCTGCCAATCCCATATTTTAGACTTTTCCATTCGTTTAAATTTTGTAGCAATTTCTGAAGCCTAGGTGCACACCAACCGAATGCTCTTTCTGATGTTTTTATGGATCTTAGTGCTTAGTCGCCTTCTACGACACGGGCAGTCACCAATTGGTCAATTTTTCAAACAACCTGGACACAACACTCGGAATATCATTATATATATATATATATATATATATATATATATATATATATATATAATGATAGTATTTGCTGTTTTCTTAGTGGCAACACTGTCGTAGTTCAATCTACGATATTTTGCCCTTTAATTGGTTATAATGATAATCCGACTTCGAAGTCGGTAAGATATTCGAGCGCGGATCAGTAGGTGCGGGTACAAATCCTGGGCTCGCCCGTCACTGACATCGCTTTCGAGTGAGGAAACTGACGTTAACCTTAGCTTTACCAGCTTATATATATATATATAGTAGCAAATACGTGTTATTATAGTATTTGCTGTTTTCTTAGTGGCAACACTGTCGTAGTTCAATCTACGATATTTTGCCCTTTAATTGGTTGACTTCGGCTGTAACCTGTAGAATTCTTCCTTACTTCTTGCTGAGACCCTGACCTGAACACTTCTCCTGGTGTTAAGAAGATAGAGACGTTGAGAGAGAGAGAGAGAGAGAGAGAGAGAGAGAGACTTCAATCCTGTGTCTTCAATGACTTCTTAAGCTAAGTGTACTTGTATACTTGTATAGTATTGCTTAATTCTGTATTTGGGTTTAATAAAATGTTGTGTATTTTATTACGGAAACTAAGTCGTCATATTAGTAATTAATATTGAATAAGACACACAGAAATTCTTGTGTAGAATTTGTCGCCAAATATTCAGTGATTAATTTCACCGTGAAAACTGAGGTAGTATCAACTTGTGATATAGTGAATATATTTGAAATATCACTAGACTAAATTATAGAAAAACACCTCATTATTACAATATATATATATATACATGTATATATATATATATATATATATATATATATATATATATATATATATAATATTATGTATCATTATCAATAACACTATTATAAACAACATTGTTATATTATATCATTATCAATATAATCAATTCATATTGAAACGTCTGCGTTTTTAAATAATTAATTAATTTGTTTGATTCTTTGATTAAAGTGAAACATACGTACACTAATAATAAATAAAGGTTTAATGTCCGTTTCCTCATCCAGGGATGATGTCCGGGATGATGTCACTATTGGGACATGAACACTATGATCCTATCAATCTCTTTGATAACGATAATAATAACAAAGGCTTAACGCCCGTTTCCTCATACAAGATGATGTCAGGGACGTCGAGATACCACATATTTATCATTAGGCAACCACATATTTATCATTATTTAACCTGTCCTGTGAATGTCCGAGATTTTATTCTCAGATCAGTGCGGCCTGGATTCGCATCGGCATTTCCGTTTCGACATAATTACGTTGTATCTTTCTCTCTCTCACTCTCTCTCTCTCTTTCTCTCTCTCTCTCTCTCTCTTCCTATCTCTCTTTCTCTCTCTCTTTCTCTCTCTCTCTCTCTCTCTCTCTCTCTCTTTCTCTCTCTCTCTCGTAATGCAATGCCTTTTGGCAGGTACATGGCCTATAGTTTAACTCGTAAACGTACTCCTTTGCTTATCTCTTCATATCATCATACGACGAATAAGTTTAACAAGTCCTCCAGCATCCTAAGTCTCGGTTTCCTCTAACGTTTTTTCTTTTCATTAATCCCTCGATGACCTCCTTTAGTAATCCATCCCCTCTCAGAGCACGAGCCATTCACTACTTCTCTGTATTCCATATGATATTTATCAATTGTCTATTTGTGCCAACCCTATATATTTAGCACATCTTCGTTCGTAATTTTATCAGGCCATTTCATCTTCATTCTTCTCCATAGGCACATTTCGAACGCTTTCAATCTCCGAATTTACTTCTTTCTTCTATTTTCTTCTATTGACTTCCATGTTTGACAGATATCCACTCGCATATCCATGTCTGCATTGTAAAAAGCTGTAAAGGCGATGCTGACGTCGGTTTCATCTCTCGAAAGCGATGAAAGCGATGTTGGGTGTTCAACCGGATATGACGCCTTGCGTCCTCTTTGATGGCCTAGTTTTTCGCTTAATTTCTTATTCACATTTTTGTTGCTTTATTTTTGCACTTACAGGACGTACTGCACTTATGACTAAGATTCTGATAACGCTTATTTAATTTTATTTGTCACACGTTCATTCCTGTGATTACTCTGTGAATTTTGTGAAACTTTGTGTAATAAAACATATTTTCTCTCTCTCTCTCTCTCTCTCTCTGTAAGTCACAGGCCAGCCCAGGATTTGAACCTATTGTGTTAAGCTCTTTGCAGTGTTCAGAAGTACCGCAAGGATCCGGAATTTCAGTGTTTTTCATGACAACCGAACCTGCTATTGACTAGGCCTATACTTGTTAGTTTATGTTTTTGAAGTTCTCGTTATTTTCATCATTTTTCATCATTTTTCATTTTTCATCATTTTTCATTTCATCATCATTTTTCATCATTTTTCATTATTTTCGTTATTTTCATTTCAGAATTGCTTACTCATCAGTCGTTTATTTCAGGCATAAGTCCATAACACATTGCATGACACAATGACAGAAACAAGATAAAAAGAAAAAGAATTGCGTTGCCTAACTTGTAAAGATACGAAACCTAAACAGAAAATAGTGATCAGATTAGATAGAACCTTGACATGGAGGAACTAAGAGCATTGTTAGACTCTTCAATACGATTTAAAAAAACTAAAACGACAGTTATACATGTATAACACTGTGTCAAATACCAATAACCCAGTAGCTAAAACATTTCAATGACACTACTATATTTTGTGAAGTTAAAAAATGAGTTAACGCATTTTATATACGTCTTGGAGCAGCTCATTTAAAACCTACCACAGGGCTCATAGAAAAAGAATAACAACTTATAATTAATTTCAAGGTGTTAAACTGCTTCCTTATTTGCTTGCTTACTAAGAATCGTAGCCTTCTTCTGGCGCATCTATTGCAGCCGGCGCGGATTTAAGAATAACCTTCCAACACCCTTGGGATTTTTGCTTTTAAAGCTATCAACACTCATTTGTCCTGGGTGTTCCAGTCAAATGCTAATTAACCGTGCGCGACATAGCTTAACTTCGTTTAATTGATGCGCAGCTAAACCGAGTGTGCTAATTGAATCACGCGTCTGTGTTACTGTAGTTTCAAATAAGACAAGTAGCTGACACCAATTAGCGAGCATATCTACAGCGCGATTAATTAAAATAGTTAAAGTTGTTTATGATAACAAAAATGTCTTCTGACTGTGAGTCATATCTGAAATCTTTCCACGTTATCTACGGTTCTATCCAAGGCGATCAAGACGACGCATTGAAACGCCCACTGAAAAAACCTGTAATGTTCTAGGGTCAGACTAACATTAGTCCATCAATATACCTTGCCCTGTGTGTGAAAGCTCCTAATGCTAATATAAGCCTCTATGTTTGAAAGATCTTAAGGTTAACGTAAGTCCTGTGTGTGAAAGACACTATGGTAACGGAAGCCTAGTTGTCTTCCCAGGCCCGTTCTCTGCCAGAAAATTTCGTTGTAGGCGGTGTTGGTTGAGCAACCTTACCAAACAGGCCGCCGACTGCACTCGTCGGGGCTCTAAAATTAAAACCACTGTTCAAACTGACTTTGGAATGAATTTCTGGGGATATTACTTCCTCTGGTTCTGATTCGTAAGGTTCTAGCAGATCTTCATCATTACATCCCAGTGCAGCATCCGTGATGCTCACAGAGCTGTAGACATGGACTAATGTTGGCTGCGGTAGAGTGGCGTGATGCCTCCATGCGCCTTCTTTATCATCATCGAGCAAATCTTCCACGGACAATCTCTTCACCTCATCGCTGCACGTCCAAACCATTTTATTGTTCTCGTCGCGGGTTCCCGTGCCCCCACCTGATATAAAGAGCGTGTCGTAGTAAAGAGTCAGCCCGAAATGAAGAAGAGAAGTCTTGAATCTTGGTCTCTCCTGCCAAGCGTCGAGCGTGAAGTCGTAGATATAGCAGGTGTCCTCGCCGACGAGTATGGCCTTAGATTTCCAAAGAACGGCTCTCAGTTGACTGTCGGCTGCAGGAAGGCTTGTGGTACCAAGCGAAGCCTGGCGAGTAACTGTGTTGAACACCTGCACCAGGCTGACCTGTCCAGTACTTCCTCTTCCTCCAAACACGTAGACATTGTCTTCAAAGGTCAGGCAGGCTGCGCTCTTTACGGCACGAGGTAGCCTTCCAGCTTCCATCCACTTGTTGGTCTTGATGTCGTAGGATAATATACCATCCGACACCTTCTTGCCTGCAAGACTCCAGCCGCCAAGGATGAAAATTTCGTCAGTTGCAGTTGCCACGCAGTATTTGCGCAGCGCTGTAACCGGTGCATTGGCAAGCTGGATCCAGTTGTCTTTGCACGAAGGCCACTTCCAGAGTTCGAGGCTATTATAAACAGATCCATTAGAGCCAGTGACATACAGATCATTCTGGATGACACACGCCGCGGAATAAGTGGAAGAAGCAGAGAGAGGTGGCTTTGCAGTGTAAATAGAATCCACTCTGTTGAGATTAATGTTCCATGCTTTGGTTTCCAGTTCATGGTCGATGGTTTGTTGTGGTATTATTACGATGCCTTTGTCTGCAAATAAAAGCAAATATTAAATGTAATTGTCCCATCAAACATTGGATTATTTTAAACCTTTAGGTTTTTTGTGCACCAGATGCTAGCTGTATATCACCAGATGCTAGCTGTATATCACCAGGTGCTAGCTGTATGTCACCAGGTGCTAACTTTATATATCCAGATGATTGCTGTATGCCATCAGGTACTAGCTGTATGTCACCAGGTGCTAGCTGTATGTCACCAGGTGCTAGCTGTATGTCACAAGGTGCTAGCTGTATGTCACCAGGTGCTAACTTTATTTATCCAGATGATTGCTGTATGCCATCAGGTACTGGCTGTATGTCACCAGGCGCTAGCTATATATCACCAGGTGTTAGCTGTATACCATCCGGTGCTAGTATTATGTCATGTAGTGACACAATTAACTTCTGATGGGTAGCATCTTTCTGAATGGCATGTCAATATATCAGTGACATGTTTAACTGGAGACTAGTTTGGTCTCGAATCATCCACGAAACGAGCGCTATATTTGAATGCTGCATCTACTGATCCGCAGTCACACTCCATTCGTTGTTGTGGGCAAGTTAGAGGATGCCGAAACTAATGCCTAATTCAACGCGTAATGCCCAACTTTTTTATTTTGATAAACCGCACGTAATGGCAAAATACCACAAATGAGCATTGTACTGTATATGAGCCAGTGGCGTTGCCAGGTTGCCAGATGGTGTCAGGGCGGGGCATTTACCCCCCCCCCCCCCTCCCAGGGATGACAAGTAACTTTTTTATTAAACCCATGTAACTGGATATACTGCATAAAATTTCGTGCCTCCCAAAAAGTGATCCCCGATTAACTTCTGCCCACTGATGCACCCATTGTTTAAATTTAAGCTGTAAAGCCTGTTTTAAGTCAGTTTCATCTCTCAAAAGCGATATCAGTGACGGGCGAGCCTAGGATTTGAACCCAATGGTATCTGCTAACAATTCCATACCTTCACAGCTCGTTTGTTAGTGAATTGACCAAATCCTAAGCAGTATTTGTGATCCGAATAAGATTGTAAAATTTATGTTGTGGGAACGTCCCTGACATCTCCCTCGACGAGGAAACGGACGTTAAACATTTATTATTATTATTATTATTATTATTTTTACCACTACTACTATTAATATTATTAAACATATGCAAATAAATATAGGTAAATAAATACGTTCAACAAAAAGATATAGGCCAAATAAATAGAGATAAAAGTACAGATACTTACATGTAAGGTAGAAAATATATTGCTAAAATATAAAGAGCTAAAACTACAGATACATAAGCTACAAAATGCAGTACAGCTTGGTAAATAAAATAAACACAGACAAATATGTACAAGTAATAAAGTAAATACAGGTAAATAAAAAAATTAATGCATGTAGGTAAATAAAATAAATACAGACAAATAAGTATAGGCAAGAAATGGCATAGACCTACAGAAAAATAAACCCAGGTAAAGAAATATAGCCACTGTAAATGAGTATAGGTAAATAAATGAATGTCTCAATAGCTTAGCGGTAACGTCATGAAGTTTTGAATGAAAGATCCTAAGGTGAATTGAAACCGCGTGGGTTCGAATCCCGGCCGCGCTGATCTGAGAGTAAAATCTCGGACATTCACTGGACTGGTTATACGGAAAATGGAATAAATTGCCTAACGGTTTAAACATGTGGTATTTAAAAGTGATAGTTGTCAACATAGTTGATCATTTCACTATAATGCGTGTCTCTAAATACAGTTAATATACACAGGCAAATAAATGAATACAGATATACAGGTATAATTAGGACTACATGTACCTAACTGCATATAAACATTTAAAGATAAACAGATACAGCTAAACAAAACAAAGTAAATAAACACAGGTAAGTAAATAAATATACAGGTAAATAAATACAGGTACATATATATATATAGGTACAATATATATATATATATATATATATATATATATATATATATATATATATATATTATAGGTAAATATAGGTACACAAACATATAGGTACACAAACATAGGTCAATAAATAAATGCATGTAGGCCTAATTACATAAGAATTACTACAGGGTCGTACCTTACACTTACAAGTATATTTCGGTTTATAGAAGTTAGCAAATAAAGGTTTCTAGAAATATTTAGCTACTAAATGACTGCAATTATTATACTATGGAATTTACGAATTCCAAAATCTGGATTATTTTTCTAAAACTACATTAGCGTCTATTCTGCTGAATTTAGTCTAAATATTTCCCGATATCTTTTTTATACAAATTAAAAGGATTGAAGTTGGAAGAGCCATACCTACGGTGGTGATTGTTCCAAACATCTCAGAATTCCAACTCTTCACCTGAGGAATGATAGAAAAAACTAAATTCTTTGTTTCCTCGACAACTGTTACGGTCTTGATTTTAAGTAGAACGTTCTCCACCCTTACCAGCAATTGCTTTCCGGCGCAGGCGACTTCGCAATGGGAACCATTTCTCTTCAGTTCTTCAATATACGCTCTATAGCTGTTTAACTGAATACTGGTCATCTCCAAATCATTTACTTTTGATTTGAGCGCCCGAATGTTTTCCTCTTCTAATTTTTTGGACTCCTGTAATAGTTGCTTCTCAAATTTTTCCAAAGCGGCCTTCGTCTGCTGGAAAACGTTTTTTATATTCTGATCGATTTCACGCGTCTCATCAACCACGCGCCTATTGGTTAGCTTCAGATCCTTCGAGACTTCGTCCATAGCTCGTAGTCCTTCAGTCATCTCTGAGATCTTTGAGTCAAATTTACGCGAGAATTTGTCTGATGCAGCCTTTACCTCCATGCATTTGTGACCATTGTGTTTTGTGACCATACACTTGACGCACATACCCTCGTCACATGCAACGCAGTAAAGGTTCATACGCTCACTCTCGTGCTTGTCACAATATCTGGGAATATTAAGTGATCCTCTTTCTAAATGATTCGTTTCTTGCAGTTTCGTAATCTGATGGGATTTCAGATATTTCATCTTGTTGTGCCAACCGCAGCAAGTTTCGCAGAGATTCTGATTGCACTCCTGGCAGTAATTCCTAGCAACCTCGACATATGCTACCACCAGCGGATTCGATCTATCATCGTCCATCTCTCCACTGCACACGTCACATTTTACGGCCATTTCTTCCCCAGAGTCTGCTGCTTGCGCCGCTGAATATTGGTCGATCATCCTTTAGATGAAGTAATTATCAGGCAAAGTATCTGGACCACCCGATGGAGTGTTAAACGATTCGCGACACACGGGACAGGTTAGTTTAGCGCTGTTATCTGACTTCTTCTCATTCTCTCTCAGACATTCCAAGCAGAACACGTGGACACAGGGCAGACATTTTGGGTGTTTGATGACGTCATTGCAGAGCGGGCACTTCAGAAATTCAGTCAAAACAATCGATTTGGCGGGCTCCATGTTCTTACCTAGTAAACAAAATATTAAATATTAAATAAAATATATAATAAAATGCACCATAAATATATAAATAAATAATGATATTAATATTACTAATATAACTATTCATCTTCATTATCTTCCCTTGAATCCTTGTTGGATATGCCTAGAGTCGTGATACGAATTGTTAAGTTCGTTTTAGAAAAGTTTGTATCAGAGTCAGAGAGGTGTGGAGAAGGTCTAATCGTATGCGCTAGTTTAGTTTCAGCTAAACTGGGATTAAAGGGAAGATGATGACGATGATTATTTCACACATGACGATCGCATATGTACTATACAGTGTCCTTCCTTAATTGGTATTTTTTGGTAGTTGTGTAGATTTTCGCTATTTCCACCTAATTCTATATGCAAGATTGTTACACTGTAGCACTGTTGTTTGTCGGTTGCATTGCCTTTGATTACTGTGTTTAGTTTAATAATAAACGCTTTAAAGTTTAAATGCTACATTGCACGTCTGTTCCGTAGCACAGGGGCATTGTCGAAGACGGTCCGAATGAGATTCGAACCGATGTTAGCTTGCTTCTCAGGCAAGATTGCTATCCATTCGGTCATCCAGACAGTACTGGATGTTTTCAGATTAAGTATATGTGACGCTGTATTAATCAATCAATCAATAAGAATTTAACGTCTGGTTCCTAGCCGTAAGGCATTGTCAGGGACGTAAACTAATAATGTAGTGAAATAATAGATGTAGAGCTTACCTATTATTTGTCTGAATTATACCAAGTCAAGTCTCTACATGTATATGTACATACCAACTCAATGCTTATAGTGGCGGAATTTGAAGGGGGGACCGAGAAAATTTTTCGGACAGTGAGTGTCAACATTTCTGAATTTACGACCACTCCTTCGACGGGACAGAGTTCAAGTTTTTTACTCAGACTCTTTGTTACCATTTAAGAACAAAGTCATATTTACGCATACAAATATACATAGTCATATACACAATGAAAACATAGACACCAAAATTTTTATCGACGGGGTAAGGGGAGTGGGTCCTCTGACGCCCCCCCCCCCACCCACTCTAGATCCGCGATTTACTGCATGGATGGGTCCGTTTACTTTTCTAGAACTACAGACAATGAGGAATATATCGCCATTCAAATCCATCGACCAACCAGGAGTCACGGTAGATATGTAAATTGAGGCATATTGATCTATAGGGACCTCTGATTGATCGTTGACTATTTCGGATAATTTGCCAAAAGCAGTTGAGGGCATAAGTCTCGAATGCCAGTGAAAGTTCTGGAAATCGAAAGCGAAACCTACAAATATTCCAGGCCTCTGCGAAACTCCGCACTGTCGACTATCAGAATCGAAACTGGGGGGGGGGGGGGATAAGCCCACTAAATTCCGTGCTCAGCCCCTTTCCCCTCACATCTTTCAACCCCTGTCCATATAAGCTATATACCTATTGAGGCTATAATTAAGCCCCCCACCTCCATAGCTTCCATCCCCAATTTCGTAATTCTAGTATCGGCCTGCCGACAACGCTAGTTTTTAGAACGCTTTTCCATTGAAGTTCTGCTTTGATTCATGTTTCATGCATAGACGAGACTATGGGGGTAGGGTGAGGTTAGCCCCCCCCCCCCCACTTTGGTTCTTATCCCTCAATTTTCAACCCATTGTCTATATAATTCAATTTCTAAAGCGTATTTTTGCACTTACCGCGCTTAACTGCACTTAATATCATTTAGAATCTGTTAATGTTTGCTTCACTTATTTGGTCACATGTTCATTGACGTTATTGCTCTGTGAAATTTGAGAAAATAAAACATATTCCGATATAAATGTCAATTAAAAGAACATTTTTTACTATTCCTGTATTTATCATTACATTCAATGCATTGTTTGTAGACAAACGACTATCAGCTTTAGCGTCGTAACGTGAACTATGACTAATGACTTTTACACAGAATTGATGATCTATGAAAAGAAAAAACCGTAAATAAAGTACGAAATCAAGTCACTCCGAGTATGAATATGTACCTTGGACCTGCTTTTTTCAGAAGACTAAAGAGGTGTATTAAAGACTAAGCACTCTTTAAATACTAATGTATTAAACATTAAGACTACTGTAGATTGAGATGTAATAAAGTTTGCTCATAATAACTTAATTATATCTTTTAGTCTGCAAAATAAAAATATAGTAGTTTCAATATAATAATTGGTATTTATAAATCTGTATAGGCCTATTTATTCAAGTACAAATGCACCTGAAAACCATTTACGTTAAAAATATAAACTTCACAAGGAATATCAGCCACTTATCTCTTAATCGTAATTCCTACTAAACGCATTGAGTCCTAATTCTTAGACATTTCATATCCGAAATGTTTTCAGTAATTAATTGGCGCTTTTATTTCTGAAACACGCTGCAGTGAAGTCAACAATAAATTAAAATACTGTGAACACCTCTTCTCTTGTAATATTAGTGTAATTTCGCGTGTTGTGTCCGGGACACGGATTCCGAGTTGAGGGTGCTGAAGAATAGATCAACCGATAGCAGCACTTGTCGTAAGAGGAAACGAAAGAAGTAATTGGGGGAAGAATGGAAGGAAAAAGGTTAGAGGACGACCGAGACTTGGGATGTTGGATGATTTGATAACTACATCATATGTTTATATGAGGAGAAGGGTAGGGGATAGGAAAATGTGGAGAGTTATTTGCCATGGACCTGCCAGTGGGCAGTACACTGAGAGAGAGAGAGAGAGAGAGCGAGAGAGAGAGAGAGAACAGATGTATTCAAAATCTTTGACACACAACTCACAACTATGCTCATGGCAGATTCCTGCACCTCTGCGTGAAAATTGCGTGATAGAAAGTTAGAAACGCATATTCTGAATAGATATCTAAGCGCAATCCTTAACGTTCTGATAAGAAACTCTAAAAGACTGGACAATATATTAAATAACGACCTAAAGTGACCTGACTTCAGACCTCCATTTGTGTTAAACAAATCTCAGATCAGGCTATAGTCCTCAGTTCAATTCCTTGCCAGGCCAGGCCCTAGGACCTACCTAAACATGAATAATTGATTTAAAGAAAAATTAGACCACTAAAAGTGAAGTTATCATGGTAACAGGGCAGTGTTTAATTGCTACTATACATGTAGACTGAGAATGTACGCTTGTGCCTAGTGTTCTAGATTTAGCCTACAGGCTTCATTAGATAAAGCCTAGAAAAATAAGGGATAGATAGTGTTAAGGTCAACAGTCTCAATGGTAAAAAGATGCAGCACCTAAGTAGAAGTATAAATAAACACCTAGTTGGCTGGTATATTTTATCATAGCTTAGACATTAGGCTGAACGAAATAGAGTTAGGCCCTAGTTGAGAAAAGGGATTTAGTCTGAATTCCTATGTAATGGTAAGTTCGCTGTCCAGACATTTTAAGTATAAACATATCTAAACTATACCGAATGTTTCAATAGCGTAGGATTAACGTCGTGAAGTTTTAAATGAGAGATCATAGCTAAGAGTCAATGGGGGATAAATAGCTGTTTACGTTGCATGTTTTGTAATATAACTAAATAATGCCAGTATCTCACTGAACTATGAATATTTTGTTAGTTAAGTATGTATTCTTGTTAGTTAATTATATATTTGTATTAGTGTTTTAATGAGTCTTAAATAAACTTGTAATTGCTTCCTGACTCAGTATCCTACAGTAATGTTTTGTTAGTTAGTTATGAAGTTTTAAATGACAGAACCTGATTTGAATTGAACTCTCGTGGCTTCTAATCCCAGCCGCGCTGATCTGAGAGTAAAATCTCGGATATTCACTGGACTGCCTATACGGAAAATGGTCTAAATTACCTAACGGTTTAAACATGTGGTATTAAAAGTGATAGATATCAACATAATTGATCATTTCACTATAATGTATCTTTATTTTTTAAATTAGACAATTTTTTAAAATAGCAACAAAATATTTGCAGTAATGTCTAAATCCATGCGGACCATCTTACTACTTGTGGCACTAGTCTCCGCCTTCGATCTCTTGGTGGCGGCGCCGGGCGACCCTTCTCCCTGCGGGGACTTGGGCGAGTCGCCGGGCGGCGGGGGGAGAAGTGGGTGTGAGAAGGGCGTGGGCGATCTAGGGTCCGATCACCCGTCAGGGGCTGCAAGTCAGGGCGCGGCGGCTAACCTGCTGGTACTGGACGGTACGTGGCAGATCAGAAACCGTCTCAACAGTAAGTTATCATCCATGATGGTATTTATCACTATTAATCAGAGTTGCATTAGTTGGCAACCGGGGGTACTACACCCTTGATAGATGTTTTTGTGTTTTTGCAGATGATTAATTAACTAAGTAGTTCATTAATTAATTAATTAGAGAGTTAATTAATTAACTAGCTAGCTAATTAATTATGTTTATCGCTCTGCTCTAGTCGGTTTTGTCGCCTAGAATAATAAATAGTAATACAAAGTACTATCCAGAAATATACTTTTCTGTTCTATTCACCTATTGATTATTATTGATTGATTGATTGATACTGTTTCCCCATGTTTTGTCTGGGTTGTTAAGAATTAACCAACCGGTAACTGCACGTGTCGTAGAAGGCGACTAAAGCACTATGATCCATACCAACGTCAGAAAGGGCATTCGGTTGGTGAGCGCCAAGGCTCCAGAAATTGCCACAAAACTTAAACGAGTGACAAAGTCTCAAATAGGGGATGGGCTGGTGGTGTGATGTAGGACAGAGAGGATGTGGGAGAGTCTGTACACATCCCGACCCTAGTTAGACTGGGATTCAAGGGAGGATGATGATGCTGAATATATTCTTATGTTCTATTCACCTATTAATTATTATTGATTGACTGACTGATTGATTGATTGATTATTATTGATTGACTGATTGATTGATTGATTGATTTGATTGATTTGATTGACTGATTGATTGATTGATTCTGTTCTCCACGCAGCCATACAACTAAACGGATCGGTGCCTGGCAATGTCTACTCGGCCCTGCAGAACGCCGGATTGATCCAGGACCCCTACTACGGGTTCAATGATGAGGAATACAGATGGGTGTCCCGGGACAGCTGGACCTACTCCAGAACTTTCGACGGTTTTTATCTTATTTTTCTAATTTTTTTCTTTTTTCTTATTTTTTCTTTTTATTTATTTTTGAGACGGTCTATTCGCCTATTTGATTTGAGACAGTCTATTCGTATCCCGACCCTAGTTAAACTGGGATTCAATGGAAGATTATGATGATAATGAATTATTTTTAATTGGGTAAACATTATAGTTTTTCAGGGAATGACGCCTCTGCCTCGTAAGTGTTAGTCGAAGCTGAAGAAGGCATACGGGCCTACCTCGTTATAAGCAGAATCTCTCAAGTATAATGGTGTATCATGTTAGATGACTTAAAGATCCACTCCTACGTGTACATGAAGCGAAAACGGAAGACAGAAGAGTGGAGAAGTTATATACCATAGACCGACCAGTAGGCAGTGCACTAAGAGATATATAATATGTGCTATTATTATCATTCTCATTATTATTATTATTATTATTGCTTAATTATTACTATTGCTATTATTATTATTATTGTCAGGAACCTGATTCTACAATTTTTAATCTGAGGTAAAATGAGGACCTGGCATCAAATAGTCCAGGATTTAAATTCCTAATAATTTGCCTCTAATAATTATTTTGGAATTTTTACCTGTCCTCGATTTGACTGAATCTAGATATCTTATTAACGATTGATAACTTCAACGACTGCATTAAATTAAATATTAATTTAATACGAAAAGAAATAAAATAATGTACTAATATTCAATAGAACGAAAACTGAAACGATTTCAAATAACATGTGGAAGCTAATTACATATAACTTAAAATTATACTGCTTTATCGAATTACAGTTCACTTTAAATATCGCAAAAGCAAGTACTTTATATTACATATGATTACTTTTGACATACAGATTACTAATACGCTCTCTAGCATAAATTCCTACTCTTCACTTAACTTTCCTCTCGACTATTCGCCTTCTAGGATACCTTCTAGTATTATCCCTAGGTTAGAATATTTCGATGGAACTCTCTTCCCTCTTCGATCCTCTACAAATCACTCTCTTCTCATCGACTGCTCGATGGACTACAAATCAGTTCGAATTACCGAACCCTTCGAATTACTCTCAATTCGTCTAATATTGAGATTCTTCGAATCTCCTAAATCTCTTTTCAACTTAGCACGTTTTACGTCCGCGTTGTCTCTCTGCCATCTTGGATCTCTCTCCACTTCCTGTTTAGGCATGCCCTCATTGGTCACTTGCCCTAGCTTAGCTACCGCCTAGGATCTTACTTTAATAAAACGCAATACTTTAAATCTTAACTTTACTTATCCAGCAGTATTATTAAATACTTTACTAGAAATACAATTACCAATACAAGTACATACTACATATACATCGAATCAAGCTTTGACAGTTATTATTATTATTATTATCATTATCATTATTATCATTACAATAATAAGTATTGTTGTTGTTGTTTCTCTGGTTACCGCAGCCTCGCAGTTGAACCTAGGTGAGGCCAGCAGACTGTCATGTTACGGACTAGACACGGTGTCTACTGTGCGGCTGAACGGAGTGGAGATAGGTCGCTCTGATAACCAGTTCATTCAGTACGACTTCGACATCACTGGGGTTTTAAAGGTAGCTTGACCTTTACCTTAAAGCATGAGAAGATCATAATCATCATCATCAACATCATCAGCATCTTCCCTTGAATCCCAGTTTAACTAGGATCGGGATACGAATAGATATCATAATAGAGATCAAAATAATAATAACGAATAATAATAATAATAATAAAGGAGTTAGCGCCATTTTCCTCATACAAGAATGATGTCAGAGACGCCAATTGTTTTAAGAATTAAATTGGCTTTATGGGTGTATCTCCCCAACATTCAATTATTTAATTTAAACAGGTTAGTTATGCTGTTAAGTCACTCTGATAATTAAATTGGTTCAACATAGTTCCGATAACAAGGGGTGTTGAAAGTAGCCATTGAATCTTTTGGTATTTACTAATTATATATTTATAGTTTTCTAAAGTAAGGCACTAAAATTCAAACTATCGTGAGAAAGGTCATTCGGTTACCTTATCTTTAGTTTACCTCGTTAGCAACTTTATTTTTGCACTACTTCAGGCATTTACTAAGGAGACAATGATTGGAACTTTATATTTTATCGCACCCTATATTTAAGAGAGGTATCGACGACGTAGAGACTCAATTCTTTATTCGCACACTGTACTTCATGCAGGTATAAATGAGATGGAGACTCTATTTTTTATTCGCACCCTGTATTTCAGGCAGGCATCAACGAG
>CAJHZI010000760.1:127500-135000 GCA_905160935.1 Enchytraeus crypticus
CATTGAGTCTTTATAACTTTATATTTGTATAATTATATATATAATATTGCTTTATTTAGTTTATTCCCCGTGTTGTGTTCGGTTTCTTTTGAAAAATAGACCAACTGGTGACTGTGCGTGTCGTAGAAGGCGACTAAAGCACTAGAATCCAAACCAACGTCTGAAAGGGCATTAGGTTGGTGAGCACCTAGTCTCTCGAAATTACCACAAAATTTTCTAAAACGAATGAAAAAGATTTCAATATGATATGGGTTAAAAGGAGTGGAGAATGTCTATTCGTATCCCGACCCTAGTTAAGCTGGGATTAAAGGGAAGAAGATGATGCTGATGATTTCATTTAGTTTATATTAACATAACGGCACACTGGGTCAGGAAGCACAGATGCTTGCTTAAGGCCCATTTCCTTCTTCCTCTCCATGGTTATTAGTAATCGTTGCCTTTTAATTTATATCCAGCATGCCAAGTGTCTTGCTTTCAATAACTCTGTTTGAAGTGAATCGATTTGTAGTGACATGTGATGGGGGACGTCCCTGACATAATCCTTCTATAAGGAAATAGACGTTAAGCCTTTTTTATTGCCCTGGGCTGTATAGGGCCCTGAGCTAAAAGTTAAGATAAAAGAAAGACTTTATTTAATTAAAAGAATGATGAAAAAGAAATATTTAAAATAATTCCTCAACGCTCTGGGATGCCGCATTATTATTATTATTATTATTATTAATTACGGAATTTTAATTTTTATACTTTATATTTTGGTTTTGCTAAGCGTCAGGACAATGGTGGCTGAACGTGACTGTCCTATTTGACGCTGCCACACCAGTGACCCCTGTAGAGGGAGTGCTGACTCATGATGTTCCAGGACTGAGCACTCTGTTCCAGTATCCCATCAGACTGGAGCCTGGAGTGAGCACCTTCAGCTACCGTGTGCCAGCTCCCAATGTTAGCATATGATCAATAGATCAATCAATCAATCGATCAATCAATCACTCCACATTGATTAATCAATTAATCGATCAATCAATCGATCAATCCATCAATCGATCAATAAATCGATCGATCGATCTGTCAATCAATCATTTGGTCAATCAATATATCAATCAATCGATCGATCTATCAATCAATCAGTCAATCAATGAAATAATCAATCAATCAATGAACGAATGAATACATGGATCAACTAATGAACTAATTAGAAAGCTGTCAACTAATCGGTGGATTAATCATTTAATAAACTGATAAATCAATTGGATTTATAAATAAATAAATTAATAAATGTAAGTCAACTAATCTATCAGTCAATTAATGTAATTAGTAATTGACTTAATTCATCTCCTATTCCTCACGCAGGCACGGGAATGGTGGCCGAGAGGTTACGGTGCTCAGCTCCTGTACAGCCTGACAGTTGCGTTCAAACCCAGCTCATCAGGGGCCCCTGAGTCGAGGGTTGTACGACGTATAGGGTTCAGAACCGTCGAGGTTGTACAGGACCCCGTGGTGGATGCCGGTACAGACTCAGGTTTGTAACAGAAATAGGCCTACTTTTATTAATAATTACTAAGAGTAATATTATTAATATTATATATGTATGTTATTGTTATACGTGTATGTGTAGATTCTGCAAGAGACGTTCCTGACATTGATAGTTTTGTATTATTGACTTTGTGTACTGTATTAAATAGGTAGCACGTTTTACTTCAAGATCAATGGAAAGCCGATATACATGAAAGGTTCCAACTTCATTCCTATGGATTCCTTCATTGAGAGAATCACTTACGAAAGGTTTGTGCATTCCTAACTCATTTTTCTCCCTTGCAATTTTCTGGTATTCTTTATACTATCTCCATTCTATGAATAATATTTCTGAATTAGTCTTAAGAATTGTCAAGTATTACTCTAGCGTAAAAATCAATAGTCAAGAATAGAAATGATAGAGGCTCTGCGGTGTTGTTGTTGTTGTTGTTACTGCTGTAGACTGAGAGTACGTATTGAGGCTGCGGTGTTATTTTTGTTGTTGTTGACTTCGATTACACATGGAGGCTGAAGTGTTGTTGTTGTTGTTATTATAGACTAAGAGCACTGATGGAGGCAGCTGTGTTGTTGTATTGTTGTTGTTGTTGTTTCAGACTAAGAGCACTGATGGAGGCAGCTGTGTTGTTGTTGTTGTAGACTGAGAGCACTGATGGAGGCAGCGGTATTGTGTTGTTGTTGTTGCTGCTGATGGAGGCAGCTGAGTTGTTGTTGTTGTTGTTGTTGTTGCTATAGACTGAGAGCACTGATGGAGGCAGTTGGTGTTGTTGTTGCTATAGACTGAGAGCACTGATGGAGGCAGCTGGTGTTGTTGTTGCTATAGACTGAGAGCACTGATGGAGGCAGCAGGTGTTATTGTTGTTGTTGCTATAGACTGAGAGCTCTGATGGAGACAGCTGTATTGTTGTTGTTGTTGTTGCTATAGACTGAGAGCTCTGATGGAGGCAGCTGTGGAGGTGAACATGAACTCCATACGGATTTGGGGAGGCGGGATTTACGAGTCGGACGACTTCTATGACATAGCCGACGAGCTCGGGATACTCGTCTGGCAGGACATGATGTTTGCCTGCTCCATGTATCCCGTGGATGAGGACTTCCTGCGATCCGTGAGAGATGAGATTAGCTATCAGGTGAGAGATTAGCTATCAGGTGATATATGTACATGTATATATATATATATATATATATATATATATACATGTATATATATATATATTATAACAACGATGATGATTATATATATATATATATATATATATATATATATATATATAGGGTGATGCAAGCGAAATTCAACGATGATTATATATATATATATATATATATATATATATATATATATATATATATATATATAATCATCGTTGGATTTCGCTTGCATCACCCTTGGAATGTCTTAGTATAGCGTAGGGATAACGTCATGAAGTTTTAAACGACCGATTCTAAGGTGAATTGAACCCTCGTGGGTTCGAATCCCAGCGCTGCTGATCTGAGAGTAAAATCTCGGACATTCACTGGACTGCTTACACGGAAAAATGATTAAATTGTCTAAAGGATTAAACATGTGATATTAAAAGTGATAGATATCAACATAGTTGATCATTTCACTATCATGCATGTTTACTTGTGGGTACGTGTCAGTGCTTTCGCGGCCTTTGTGTCCTTTTTCACTTCATCTCATGCATTTCTTGCGTATGATGTAGTCTACTTTGGACTGAATTTCTGGATTTTGGAATTTGCACCGTTTTTGGACCTTCTTTTTTCTCGCTGGCTTGATTTTGTCTCAGTAGTGCTCGATGTTGTCATTGATGATTGTAGCACTCTAATTGTTGTTATTGTTATTGTTATTAAAGTGAAATTAATATGATTCATCTCAACTCAGTTCGATACTTGCTAATTGAAGTTATTTTGTTTTACTAAATAATCTAATAATTATTTGTTGACAGGTTCGCAGACTATCTCATCACCCATCACTGGTCGCCTTCACAGCCAACAACGAGAACGAGGGTGCTCTGGTCGACAACTGGTAGGCTAGTCTATCATCTTCATCTCCTCCTATCATCATATTACATTAATCTGATCGATGGCTTGAGCCAGTGGCGACGTCGGTAAGATAAGACGGGTAGCCCAGGATTTGAACCACGCACATACTGATCCGCGGTCGAATATCTTACCGGCATCGCCACTGGCTCCAGCCAGATTGCGATGCATCCTATATAAAAGGAATTGTACTTTATTCTCTAATTGATTGATTGATTTGTCGATATTATTAATAATTGATCGTTTAAGTGAAAGAATGATTGATCAATTAATTAACTGACTGATTAATTGAACGACAGCTTGTTTTGTTAGTTGATTCTTTGTTTGATTGATTTATTGAGTATTTGATTGAATGATTTTTTGATTGATTTATTTTTGACTGATTGATTGAGCAATTGATTGATTAATTGTTTGCATGTTTAATAGACTCACTGATCAGTTGACTGATTCTTTCAATGATTCCTCTATTTTTGGATTGATTGATTGATGGATTGAGTGATTGATGGATTGATTAATCGATTGATTGATTGATCTACTGAAGGTACGGCACGGGTGGAGCTATGTACCCTAGATATAAGGATGACTACGTCAAACTCTATATCGACACTGTCAGGGACACGATACTCGCACATGATTGGTCGAGGTCATTCTTAAGCTCCTCCCCCTCCAATGGTCACGTGACCGAGAGCAATGACTGGATCTCAGAGACACCCGGGCCTGGGGCACCTCAGTATGGAGACGGTAAATCAATCAATCAATTAATTAATCAACCAATCAATCAACTGTAAAGTGTTCAGTCTAAGAGTATATGGCAGTATGAGCCTGTAATTACACGACAATTGCTTGACCGCTTCTGAAATTTGCAATCAATCAATCAATCAATAATCAATCAATCAGTCAATCAATCAATATATGAGCTTAAATGTGTTCAGTATGGGAGTGCCAGACAGTATCAGCCTGTGTCTACAGTTAAAAAATTAAAATTAAATTGAAATCCTGGGCTTGCCCGTGACTGACATTGCCTTTGAGTGAGGAAACTACGTTAACATTAGCTGTAGCTTTTTTAGTATCTCGGATACAACATTGGAAGCCGTTACTATATTTTACAATAAAATGTCCACTTATTTTATTTTCTTCAATTTTAACGACATCGCCACTGGCTCCAGACATTGCCAATGCCAACTTTCCCTTTTGATGTTTTAGTTTACTACCGCTACTATAGTATGCTATAATTTTTCCACTTATGTTGATTTTCTTTTTAACTTTCTCTACAGTTCACTATTACAACTACCTCGGCGACTGTCTGGACCACACGATCTACCCGCACACCCGATACGCCTCGGAGTACGGCTATCAGTCCTGGCCGGCTTACGACACCCTGCTGAGAGTGGCTCAGCCAGGGGACCTCTACCACGGCAGCGAGTTCTTTTATCACAGGCAGCATAAGCTCGAGGGTATGTCATCATTATCATCGTTATCATCATTTGTCATCATTTGTCATCAATTGTCATTAATTGTTATCATCAATTGTCATCATCATTGTCATCATCATTGTCATCATCATTGTCATCATCATCATCGTTATCGTCATTGTAATTATCATCATCATCATCATCATCATCATTATCATAAACATTCCTTAAATCCCAGTTTACCTAGGATTGTGACACGAATTAAAAAATTCTTTTCCATACGTTTTATAAATATTTGCAGCAATTTCTGGAGCCTAGACGCTCACCAACCGAATGCCTTTTCTGACGTTGGTTTGGATCTTAGTGTTTTGTCGCCTTTTACGACACATGCCGTCCACGGTTAGTCTATTATTCAGCAACCCAGACACAACACGGATAAGATAAAGATAATTTAGAATTATCTTTACGATAATTTACTGAATTTAGCAAAATAAATAGAACTCATGCAATAATTTTCTATACAAATCAAACAAATAAATATTTGTATGATTTGTACGGGTGTAATGCTAATATTCACATCCCATATGATAATATATGAAATACTATATAATAATATCCGACACCAGCAAGTGGCGATGTCGGTAAGATATTCTACAGGGATCAGTAGGTGCGTGTTTCAAATCCTGGGCTCGCCCGTCACTGACATCGCTTTCCAGTGAGGAAATTGACGTTAATATTAGCTTCACCAGCTTTTTGTAGGATTTGTATGATTTATATGCTAATAAATGATTTAAATGAAAATGTAGGATTTGTATGATTTATATGCTAATAAATGATTTAAATGAAAATGTATTATTTACATGGATCATATTTTCAATCAAGCCCAATCAGCCGATGAGCAGAAAATAATCAGTACAGTACAGCATTACTAATAGCTTAATCACTCAATAAATTCTCAAACTATTTTTAAAAGTTGATAACTGCAAGGTTGAAGGTCTGCATCTATTCTATATTCCTATCCATGTCGTATTTATTTATTTAGTCATTCTTTTATTTATTTACTTATGTATGTACTTATTTATTCTAGCTTTCTTTCCGTATTCATTCGTTCAATCATTCATTCATTCGATGAGTCACTTATTTACTCATTCATTGATTCATT
Source organism: Enchytraeus crypticus (assembly GCA_905160935.1). Taxonomy (NCBI): domain Eukaryota; kingdom Metazoa; phylum Annelida; class Clitellata; order Enchytraeida; family Enchytraeidae; genus Enchytraeus; species Enchytraeus crypticus. The sequence continues at coordinate 133,642 of CAJHZI010000760.1, forward strand.
CGACAAGTCACTTATTCATTCATTCGTTCATTCATTCATTAATTCGATGAGTCACTTATTCATTCTTTCTTTCTTTCTTTCTTTCACTCGATGAGTCATTTATGCAGTCGTTCATGTTATTCAGTATTCATCTTGCAATTTATTCATTATTTCATTTTTCATGATTTCTCTAGCTTCACTAGGAACCGAGGTTCAAATAAGAAATCATTTCGCTTGGCCTAACAGCGGGGACCAGCTGCGAGACTTTAGAACCTACGTCTTCCTCACTCAGGTACGTGTGTCTAGATATACATAGGACGAAGAGCGTGTCTCAACAGCTCAATGTGTAGGGCGATAGGTAACGTCCTGAAAGTCTTGAATCGATCTTCCACTGACTGTTAGCTCAATTAATATTAATAAAGAATATTTTGTCAACAGAACTGCCAATCATGAGTATGAGACTAGACAATCACAAACTAACTATTTGTATTTTCATTACAATGTTAAAAATTTTAACTCGATTACTTTTTCTAGTGTTCGAATATGGAATAGTGTACCCGATTTCATAAAAACGGCTAGAAATGTATATAATTTTAGTATCCTATATAAATCTTTTTTATTCAAGAACTGGTAAACTATTCTGATAGAAGCACTTTCCCTTACCATATCGGCGACTAGCTAGATAGAGCAATGCTCTCACTAGGGACCGATTGAATGGTATTGGGATTGTTTTAATTTTAAGTGTTTTTAAGTGTTTTAATTTTGCATCATTGATTATGTTGTAATCGTGCACTTTTATTTCTCTTTCTGTACACTTTGTATGTATGTGACTTTACACTGATGTTTGTTGTCGAAATAAACATATGTCTCTCTCTCTCTCAATTCCCAGGTGACTTTAATCAGAGACTAAAAGCTTAATCTTTCACTGGACCGGTAATATGGATCATCACCATGCCTATGGGTTTAAACATGGGGCATTAAAAGCGATAAATTATTAAATATGATTGTGAGCGATCGCTATTATACTAAGTATATTCACCTCAGGATCTGTCACTTAAAACTTCGTGACGTTACCCCTATCAGGTCCTATGCTACTAAGACGTTCCAGGGATGATGCAAGGGAAAGCCAGTGAAGATGACATTAAGTGTAAGATGACAGGGATCTTATTAAGTATAGTAAGTCAGGGACAGTCCGGCGATTTATTGAAATCATGACCCACAATGGCGAGGAGGGCGGGGGAGGGGTAAGAAGTCGTTAAAAATTTTATTAAGTCCAAAGTATGCGTGAACAAATTATTTTAAACGTTTGCGCCCTCTAACATGCACCCAAGAATAGTGTGCCCCCGAAAATTAAAATGCCCCATTGATTAAAATCACTCC
>CAJHZI010000760.1:140000-187500 GCA_905160935.1 Enchytraeus crypticus
TACTAAAATTGTTTTATTTAAATGATTACGATATTAACAATGATTTAAGCCTACTCTGTATTTCGAGTCCTATAGGTCTAGTGATAAAGGCCTATACAATCTCATACAGTAGGCCTAGGCCTACGGAGACAAGCTTCCACTTGGCGTCACTTAAAATTTTGACTTTAAAAATTATAACTATACTGTTTCATACTTCAACTTCATTTCTTCAATTTAAAGTAACTGTAGCCTATATATTATATAGCAATACAGACAATGAATGATAATTCTCTACAGCGTAGAGAATTATCATTCATAGTTTTCAGGGATGTCAAAGTTTTATTTGGTGTCGTGGCAACAATGTAATATTTTCCAGAAGTTTGCAAATAAAGTGTGGTCAACAAGTTCGCATTATGAAGCATGATGAACCTTTCTCTTGAGCCGGCTCTTTTCAAAGTAGACTACCGCGAGACATAACAGGCCTTTCTATCTGAATAATTGTAAGAACTTATGGTGCTCTATTACGTACGAACTTAGGTGCACTTTTAAAGAATTTACGTGACTTTGAAAAGTGTAATTTGTATTCTTAAAATAATTAAAAATAAAATTAATATACAAATTTCTTAAACGAGGCTATGCACTAGAGGAATGATGGGAAAGCATCCCCTTATAATTTAAGGTCACCTGGGCCTCATATAAGCTATAGAGGGCCTCGATCTATAGAACTTCTTCAGTTAGTATAGGCCTCCACTAAATTGCAACCCCCCCCCCGGGCGTTATAAATGTTGATTACGCCCCCCCTCGTGAGGCCTATATGCATATAGTAGGCCTTTAGGCACACATTAACATACAGCTTAATATATTTCTAGTTCTGTCTCAGATTCATTAGTCTATTATACATGTATGTAACCAATTTTGGAGTTAAATTTTAAATTAGCAACAAAACAGCAATTAATGAAAATCGAATCAAGCTAGAAAATGATTTGTGATAGAATTTAGTAATTTACGAACGTCAATTACACTTAACATTTACAATTGGCGTTCTAAAATTATGATAATTAAAAATTTTAGCTACATATACAAGTATATTTTTGATGACATGTATTTTCAGAAATTATTGAAGAGATATATAATAATTTTCAACAATTAATAAATTATAGGCCTAGATTCACATTATAATTTCGAAAACAAATGATTTAAACAGTCTTTCAATGTTTTTGCATGCTGAGTGTCGCCAAATATTAAGATAAATAACAAGTAAACTGTAACTTGTAATAATTTTTATTTAGATTTATTGTGTTAAGTTTCTATGTTAAAGAAAAACTTTAACAAAGTTTTAGTGTAGTTTGTTTTGATTTTCAAATCTAAAGCCATTTGGTAGAATAGCATTTAAAGTCCGCCAAAGCAGAACGCAGAGTGCTTAAAATGCAAATCTGTATTACCAAATGGAAAATAGCACTTTGTTGCTATAACCTAGTTAAAGCTGATTCGTTCGTATTGAGGTCATATATAATTATAATAAAATGAATAATAATGAGGACCCGCCCACGCTGAGTTGATTGACAAGCTAATGTAGAGTGGATGTTTGATGGCTGTCGTTGTATTTTCGTTAATTTCTTGAAATAAATCGTTAAAATCATCTCGCGAAACGTTGACATCGTTCTGTTGGATTAGTCCGGATTACTTTCTCTCGCCTAATCGATTCACTTCCGGATATTTAGCGCGTCTAAAACGTTACTAGAGGATTTAAACCGGAGCGTGCATTGAATAGGTAAGCTGTCTATGACCATATATGTATGTTCTATCGACCGCCATGCCTCGGCGTCTCGCTGGGCCCTCTCTCGGGGTCCGTACGGTACCCTGAACCCTTCCTTTCGGCCGTCACGGTCGAATCCGCGCTGAGTCGCCCGAGGATAGTGATTTTGAGCGGAAAAATTATAAAATTTGTGCTGTTGTTCGATGTTATGGCTGATTTGTTGTCGAGCGATATTTAAGTGCGTAAATAAAGATGCATGCGTCCTGTGTTAAACACCGTTTCCGGACATTTACCCAATACGAAAAACACGAATTATCACGTCAGAATTCAACATTTGTCCAATTTTGAACGAAATTGACGAATGCTATTACGTTTTAGGGGTAGAATTAGGCAGAAAGTCGAGCGTTTAGATATGGGTGATATTGATTTTGTCTACCTTGACTTTTCTATTGTTCCGATAGATTGTGCTGATCTGAACTTCATCAATCAATTTTACTTGTTCGCGTTTTATTTTCGTCAGAATAAATGCTTAGACACAAATTTAACGGTTTAAAACTAGAATTATTGCGTCTGGATGAACAAATGGGCTTGAAATATTATATTTTCTATTGTCTAAGTGTTTTTATAACCTTGTGTCACTTTGGATTTACAGTAATTCTGTTTACAAAAATTGAATTTCAGGCTTTGAACATAACAGAGAGGTCAATATAACTTATAACAGAAAGTTATATTAATATTAACTGCATTCTAATGCATAGTCAGTATGATAGAGCTGGTAAAGCTAATGTTAACGTCAGTTTCCTCACTCGAAAGCGATGTCACTGACGGGCGAGCCCAGGATTTGAACCCTGCACATACTGATCCACAGCTGAATATCTTACCGACATCGCCACTGGCTTCAGCCGGCTCCATTTCTCTCACAGTCAATCAAAAAGCTGATTAACCGCTCGATAGATTAATCAATCAATCAGTAAATGAATCAAACAGCCACTGGCTCCAGCCAGTGCAATATGGTGCACTATTATCAGTGCAGTACTCTCATGTAAATTGATATAATTTGTTATAATGAGTTTCATCAACTAGGTAATCATCAAGTAATCACAGTGCTTAATAATGTTAGTTTTTGTAAATTGCAATAAACTGTAGTCTGTAGTGATATACGGTGTTACATTGTAATGCTTGTATGCATTTTCTTACCACTAGAAAATAAGTAATTAAATCGAGAATTAAGCTTATGTAATTATATTATCAGTGTCGTGAATTCTTTCTTTTGGGAGTGAAATATCCACAAATTTAACTTTTGCGTTAGGAATCACTCTGAAAGTTGCTTAAATTGCTTTCAAAAGAGAGGCGACTACAACAGATATTGCTCTGATTCAACTGATATGTATATGTCGTACTGAAGAGGTCCAGCTGCTTCCACCGGTTGTGAATTTAGCTGTTTGTAGCAATTTTTTTACATTAGATCTCTTCTGTTGCTTTTGAGATAGTTCAGTGGACTGGTTATAAATTCTGGCATATTGCGTTTTCTTATTGAAATGTCAAGCTATGCGGTTTTTGTTGCTGCTACATGTTAGCATTTACTTTTATGCTTCTAAGCTACTCCTTCTAGCTAGCTGCTGATGTATCTTTAGAAATTTGAAATATAAAAGGGAAATCTTAGTGGGCCTGTTAAAACTTTTATTCTTTATTTAAGTAGTAATATGTATAAAACCTAATGTCTGTGTGTTGGTTTCAGTTTCAGTTTTCCGAAGCTTTACCTGATAGATTTAATTTTAGGATACTAATGTATCAGATTTAAGCAGTGTTTACAACCAGGCATAGTACATTCGATTGTAGTATGGTGTAATATTGTGAAGTAGGATAATTAAATTGGGATGGTTGGATAAAGGTAATGTTCGCGTTAGTTTCCTCACTCGAAAGCAATGTCAGTGACAGGCGAGCCCGAGATTTGAACCCCACACGTACTGTTTCGTGGTCGAATATCGTACCAACATCGCCATTGGCTCCAGCCAATTGACAGCAGGCTTGTCTAGTATTGGATTGCAATATTTGAATAATGTAATGTATGTAATAGTGTAATAATATTGTGATGTAATAGTAATATAATAAAGTAATGGATAGGCTAGAGTACAAGAAACACAGAGAAGTGAAGTGTGTCTGCTTATTGATTTGTAAGAAGGGTACTGAGTAAGTGAATGAATGGTATGTGGTAATAAATGAGTGAATGGATTTAAGTGAAGTGTGTCTGCTTATTGATTTGTAAGAAGGGTACTCAGTAAGTGAAGGACTAAATGCACTTAATAATCTGTTTAAATTATGAAAATAATTGGTATATATTATTTAATAGTTTCACTTGACAAGGTAATTAACAGCCAAGAAGTGCATTGAATGCGAAAGTATAATGAAACTATAAATTATGAACTGGAAATTAAAAAGTAAACTATATAATAGTTTTTCTAAGTGAAATTATTGTGGAGTCGTTGCAAGAAGTGTCAGCTGGGCTTCAGTTGTATTGGACAGAGAGACATTGAACGGCTGGACTTAGGAAGGAAATTTCTGGGTGAATAACTGGAAGAATGTGTGACATCTCTTAGGAGAGTTAGAGAATGAAAGAATAATCTGGTAAATCATCTAAACATGATAAATATTGCTGGTATGCATTTTATCCTCAACCATGAACTTACAAGGGAGTTTACTGAAGAGTGAGTGGGAGTGATTGAGCGATAGCGAAACAAAATAATGATAACGAGTCTCCTTATTTAATTGATGATGAGTAAAGCTCCTTAATTAATTGATGATGAATAAGGCTCTTTAATTAATTGATGATGAATAAGGCTCTTTAATTGATGATTAGTTAAGCTGTTTCATTAATTGATGATGAGTAAAGCTCTTTAATTAATTGATGATTAGTAAAGCTCTTTAATTAATTGATGATTAGTAAAGCTCTTTAATTAATTGATGATGAGTAAAGCTCTTTAAGTAATTGATATTTGAGTAGAGCTAGTCAATTCATTAGTTGAAGGATAAGGCTCTTTAATTAATTTAAGTAAAGCTCTTTCATGGATTGAGGATGATTAAATTGATAATTTAATTAATTAATTAGTTTAAAAGAGTGCACAATTAGTTTTACACTTTACTCATTTCGAAGGACTAAAGAAAAAAGAGAGCACTTCTAAATTAACATTTCTAAATATTCAGATATTCAGCGTCCGTTGTCTAGTGTGTATTAGTTGTAAGGGACATCATTATTATTTAGAACAAAATTGCTAAGAATGAGTCATTGAATGTTTGAGATAGTGAACAGATGAATCGGTATGATTTATACCTTACATTTATATAAACATAGTGAGTGAATGAGTTATAAGATCTATACAGTACTATTGTAAATGAATGAGTTGATAGGATTTATACTACTGTGTAAGCATAGTGAGTGAATGAGTTGATAGGATTTATACTACTGTGTAAGCATAGTGAGTGAATGAGTTGATAGGATTTATACTACTGTGTAAGCATAGTGATTGAATAAGTTGATAGGATTTATACTACTGTGTAAGCATAGTGATTGAATAAGTTGATAGGATTTATACTACTGTGTAAGCATAGTGATTGAATAAGTTGATAGGATTTATACTACTGTGTAAGCATAGTGATTGAATGAGTTGATAGGATTTATACTCTACTATGTAAGCATAGTGAGTGAATGAGTTGATAGGATTTAGGCCGCACCATCTAAAGCTGATAATGGCTTAGAGTCACGCTGAGGACATGAGCCTAATCGTGCTATGTTAGACTTGCGCCTAATCGTACTATGTTAGATATGGGCCTAGTCGTGCTGTGTTGGACATGAGCCTAATCGTGCTATGTTAGATTGTTGGCTCTAACGACTGTCACTGCCGCTCTCAAGTCGCTTACTCGTTGAATTGGGTCGCAGGCGGTTCATTCATAAGAAATGTAAAAAACTTGAGGGTATATCACGTGCCTCTTGACTTGGGATCGACTCAAGTGGCAACGCTTATTAGCCGTGTTTGTTTGGGATATCTCTGACGCGTCTGTGTATGAATTAAATTACTGGGCACTCTGTGATGAGTGCAAGTTGTGGCTAGTACACTGCTGGACCTAAAAACTGTCAGATTCTTGTGATCTGTCAGGGGTATTGTTCCACATGCTAAGCATCCTCTCTATTAGATCAGTTAGCTGGTTAAGGACATATCACTTATTATTATAATTAATATTATTATTATTATTATTAGACTTTTCTTTTGATTGACTAATAAAGTGATGACATCGTCAGTCCGGCGCCTTAATATAAATCATCAGGTGATTTCCCATTGTTTTCCCGAGCATTTGTTCCGTTCTGCTTTTGTCAAATTATCATTTTCGGCTGGTTAGTTCTCTACTATTATACTGCCCAGTATTTTGCTGTTTATGCTACTGATCCATTTAGAGAGAGAAAACGATGAGCAAAATAGTTTCAGGTGGTGCAGGTTGCTCGGATACTTTTCCCTTGTGCTCAAGAAGGTTGCCCTTGTTCGAAATGTTAAGACTTTTTTAAAGTTTTGAGGTGCTCATTGTCAGGCGAGTCCTTGGTTGAAAGGGCACATACGTCAGTAGAAACATACTTGGACGTGGGATTGGCCTTTTTTGGCTTGCTTTAGATGTGCTTGTTTAATTTCTATCTGGGCCTACCTGAAAATGTAGAAGTTTTCTCATTGAGCCTGCGATTAATTGGATAAAGTAATGAAATGAGTCAAATGAATTAGGTTAAATATGCGATTAATTAAATGGATAAAGTAATGAATGAATCGAATTAATTGGATTAACTATGCCATTAATTGGATAAAATATTGAACGAATCGAATGAATAGGATTAAGTAATGAATGATATTATCTGCTATATCTCTAATTAATTAGCTTCTTGTAAAATCTCAAGTTATCGTATAGCATTTGTATACAAGTGTCGGTGCCGTTTAGTTAAGTATTTTCCATCAGCTTCTGTATGTGCAATCATTCGCTTGGCTTTTACATAGATCTTTCTTGTTGTGCTTGATGATAGATTCAGATAGCACATTCTGCTTTCATTGCAGAGCATTCCGTTGATTCACTGGTTCAAAACATAGCAGTGGTGATGTCTTTAAGACAGATATAGCAGTGATGATGTCTTTAAGAAAGATATAATAGTGGTGGTGTCTTAAGAAAGAGAGAGAAGCTCTCTCTCTCTCTCTCTCTCTCTCTCTCTCTCTCTCTATCTATCTATCTATCTATCTATCTATCTATCTCTCTCTCTTTCAGTGTACAGTCTATCGCCAGGCTCATTCAACTTCATTATGTAATGAACATCTCTCTTAGTACATTGCCTACTGGCAGGTCCATGGTATAGGTATATAACGCCTCCACTCTTCTCTGGCTTTCCTTTCATTTCCACATATGAGTGGATCTTTAAATAGTCTAATTTACCTAATCTCGGCCTGCCTCTGCCTTTTTTTCCTCCTATTCTATCTTCTATGACCTTCTATGAACATGGTACTATCACCTGTTTATTCCACTTTATTTCCACGTACGAATCTGTTTTCAAATAGCCTATTATCCTGTGTCTCAGTTTTCCTTTAATCATTTTCCATCCTTTTAGTTGTTTTGTTACCTTTTTTACCAGCTTTGTTTCTACCATCTAATCTGTTTTCAAATCGTCGAATATCCCGTGTCTCAGCCTTCCTCTACTAGAGCATTAAAGCCATAGCGTCGTATCCAGGGAACAGAAACAAGAGTAGTAGCTAAATATATCTTCTTCTTTTCTCTGCGTAACGTCACTTTGTGGACGCCAGAGCAGCCTCTTTTACCTTTTGTTTCCACTGATACCGGTCCTGGGCAAGATAAATAAATAAAATAATTAATAAATAAATGTTTAACGTCCGTTTCCTCATCCAGGGATGATGTCAGGGACGTCCCCAACAGCACACATCACTAGAGATCAATAATTACTGAGGTAAGATAGAATAGATCATAAACATCACTCTGTGCTAGGTTATATTTAGTGTCTATTAATACTTCACCCCAGAGCATAAATCAATTTCAACTTCAGATAAAAAGACTGATTAGCTATCCTCTAATAATTAGAGTGAACGTTGGCCACGATTGTCCGCCAGCTAAATATATAGAGATAGATATAACGTTGGAGATACACAAGCTGAAGTTATATTGGGACTCTTTAAAGCTAATACTTGAGCATATTAAATAAAATCGTAGCTTAAGATAAATGCAATGATTTGTTTGTAGCTCTCCAACTGATCAATCAGGAATAAGACGTATCGTTGCACTGTAGTGCTCTATTGTATTCCCTTCCTATTAGTTGTGTTACTTCCTTTATCAAACAAGCACCTCTCAATTCCTATCTGTATTGCTTGTTGCATTCATCACTCGACGACCTGTACCGGTCTTGCCAACAACCGATCGATGATTCTATGAAACCAGTGATTCTTTTCCACTCCCTAGTATTGTCACATTTCTGATGTTTTAAGTTTCCTTTGATTTCCTTCACAGAAGTATCACAGTAATATGGAATTATGGCGCATATGTAGTTGCTGCTATTTTTATCTCTCAGGTATTCTTAAGACTTCGTATTTGAAGTTCAACATCTTGAATATTTTAATACTAATCCAATGAAAGGTTTACTTGTTAATATGTTATTAATTTACTTTAAAAAGACGTGAGGAGATAAGAGCATTTAGCGATCATGGAACAGTTTTTTTACAGAGTTTATAGCACACTTGCCTGGTAAGCCAACGACCACGGCTTCGAAAATGCTCTGAATCGTTTACTATTGTGTACTTCTGATATGGCTGGAGCCAGTGGCGACGTCGGTAAGACATTCGACCGCAGATCAGTATGCGCGGGGTTCACATCTTGACTCGCCCGTCACTGACATCGCTTTCTAGTGAGGAAACTAACGTTAACCTTAGCGTTCTTGTAGCTTTTTATACGAAAACAAAGGTTAAACTTAGCCATTGCTATTGACGCATATGATAGTGTGGTTATCTCGATCCGTCGTTGATGTAGAGTGGCAAGAATCATATGATTATTGTTTCACATTGAGCTCTGTCAGAGTAGACTAGAATAGGCTCGGCGTGATAAGGGGCGTCTAGTCTAAAGGTCGTCTGTGTGTATGTCGACGCTAAAAAATACTCGGGCTTCCGTTAACTATCCGCTCCACGGCTGTTTGTTGCTGAAATTTCCGCTGACTCATCGTTACTGTATAACAATTTAAAATGTAGCGATTGAGTGTAATTTATTGTCTGGGAAACGGATGAAATTGGATGTAAGAGACGGGATTTGGGCGACTGTACAGTTTTGTCGCCGTTAATGATATAAGTTAGAAGAAATAATACTACGAACAGAAAATTATACTAGGGTTGTTGATTTGACAGATTCAAGTATTTTGCAATTTATGGTAAACTGAGCGATCTGATTGTAGATTCGTAGTCTTATGCTACGTGTATTACATTAATTTTAAAATATGTCGTTCTGCAGAGTGCGATAAGTATCGGCAACTGACGAACTTTCGCAAGAATGTAGACATTGATCAGAGTCGTCTAATAACGGAAACCCGTGAGACGGCTGGTAAGCCGAGACTAAATACAGAAGCGATCCAGTTTGAATGAAAACTGAGATGTCTGACGGGACGCTTTGGAGGATGGCGATGGTTGTTGCGGGGGTGTCGCCTCAGTCCTCCACTTAGCTGTCTCCTGTCATCTTACCGCTCAATCCTCAAGTGGTTGTCCCTGCGCCGTCATAAAAGCCGCGTAGAACTCAGTGTTGATTGTGCATTACTCTATGCATTGATGGATGTCGTTCATTTTTTGATTGATTGATGGATGTTCAGATTGATGTTCAGTAATGCGCGATGTTGTCATTGACGACAGTAGCACTATATTGATGGTGTTGTTGCAGATAGTATGTGCTGCTGTTGAATTGCTGAATGTAATAAATAAATTTTGTAGAAGATATGAACCGATTAAGATTATATATATATATATATATATATATATATATATATATATATACACATACATATATATATATATATATATATATATATATATATATATATATATATATATATATCATAATCGTTGTTATAAAATATATATATATAAATATATACATGTACATATATCACCTTTAGATCTTAGTGCTTTTCCGCCGTTTATGACAAGTGATATCTACGGATGGTCTATTCTACAGCAACCAGGATACAACACGGGTAGCGTAAAATAATAAGAATTAATAATCAAAATGAAATGTGCTGCGACATAAAACAATAAGAACGAAAAGTGGAAGTGAATGAGGAGAGATGATGAACTGCAGCGTGATCTCTCGAGTCGATGACGAGACGATGTGCAGACACGAGTCGTTCAGTGCTCCGAGTGCACGCCTAGAGATGAGTGCACGCCTAGAGATGAGTGCACGGCTAGAGATGAGTGCACGCCTAGAGATGAGTGCACGGCTAGAGTAGAGATGAGCTATACCTGTCGATTAGAGGCAGTTGAGCCAGTTAGATATAGCGTGTGACTTTTTTAGATATGTGCCGGTGGAGGAGAATATAGAAGGTTTTCTTTACCAGAATTAGGGGAGGAATTGAGGAAGTTTTACTGAGGAAGAGAGGGAGAGGGGAGTCGGACTTATTAACACGGACCACTGACGTCCTTAATATCGGCATTGCAAACTTTCGCCATGTTTCTGTTCGTTCCTCATTCCAGTATGTTCAATTGTTAAAATTAAGTGCTGACGTTTTGCCAATCGACCATTTCACGATGTTGATTGTTGCTGACTTAACAATGTTGATTTTTACTGATTTCACGATGTTGACTGTTGCTGATTTTGGTTTATTTCTGACAATCACGGTGCATAATTATCTTCTCACTGGACTCGGTGGAAGTCCCTCAAAAGTTGAGAGGTTAGAAGAGGATATGAGATCAAGTACAGACAGTGGATGGTTTAGGCTATGAGATAAAGTGCAGGCAGTGGATGGCTATGAGATAAAGTGCAGACAGTGGATGGCTATGAGATAAAGTGCAGACAGTGGATGGCTATGAGATAAAGTGTAGACAGTGGATGGTTCAGGCTGTGAGGTAAAGTGCAGACAGTGGATGGCTATGAGGTAAAGTGCAGACAGTGGATGGCTATGAGATAAAGTGCAGACAGTGTAGGGTTAATCTGGAGTTAAGGAACTTGTAAACACGCGTCCACGCCCTACCGTTCCATTGCCATTAGTCAGTGCTTGATGTCTGAGAAGCGTTCTAACCGTCAGGACTAAACAAAGTCCACTTTAGCGTCAGTTTCTTGTCTACCTTGTCAGTGACGGATTTAAACCCTGCTCCTATTGATCCACCGTTGTAGTACAACATCGACATCCAGCTGACTGATATTTTAGATTGTTCCTGAGGTCCTGGAATCAATTCCCGGTTGATTTCTAATGCTTGGCGACTTAAGTGGTAAAGGTTTAAATTAAAATTGTTCTCGATTTGTTTTCTTCATGAGTTTAATTGATAGGTCTTGTCATTATCTGCCGTTAATTAGACTGATTTAGAGTTTTGTTGGTGAACGATTGACTGCTTGATTGACTGATGATAATTGACTATTTCTCTTCAGGTAGGTCTGTCTTTGGCAGAGCGATTTAGGTGACTTGTACTGTGGGGACGTACGTAACATCAGCCCCAGATGAGAAAACTGACGTTAAACCGTTATTATTATTAGTATTATTATTGTTACTGCAATTTTATTATTATTATTATAATTATTATTAAGATTTGTTATATGGTAAGCTTTTTGTTTGTTCTTTGTTTAGCGGATTAAATGAGGATTAACAAGTCGAATGATTGGTGAACTGCAATATCAGTTGCTTGATTGGCTGATGATTGATTGATTAATTGATCGATCGATCGCTTGATTGGTTGATTGAGTGATAGATTGATTGTGTGATTGATTATAATTATTTGATTGAACGACATACTGATTGATATTTATACGCCAGTGGTTTTGCATCAGTTGTTTGATGGATTAATTGATTGATTCAATTTCTCTCTTGTTGCTGGAGCGATCAACAACAACAACTTGTTGTTGTTGCTGTTGTTGTTGCTGTTGTTGTTTACGTGTTGTTTTTACGCTGTTCATGTCATTGAGCTGATATGCAAAGCAATTAAACAGCAACCTGCCACTATATGCTAACTTTAATTTTAGACGTTTCTAATTGTTTTTTCGTCAAGTTCCTATAAAGATAAGTCCTAGGGTTAGGGTTTCGGATTGGCCTAAAGTTAAGGCTTGGTCATCTTCTAAGACAATTAAGAAGGTTTTTGAAAATTTCAAATCAGGTCAGAACAGGTCGTTATTTATTGATGTGAGACGAGAGTTGTAAATTAGCATCGTTTATCGTTCGCTAGAAGTGGCGGATATGATCGGGTAATAAACGGTGCTGGCACCCAGGTAACGACGGTCTTCCATCCTCTTGTGTAGTTTCGTTGAGAGACTGAAACAACGCTGTAGTGGAGAAGACGATGCTAATGACTCTCGCTTTCACCTGATTAGTAGTCCGTAAACAGCTTCTGTTGAGAATTCTGAACAAAAAGCGAGAATTCTGAACAAAAAGCAAGCAGAATATTGTTGAATATACGGCTTAATATGTAATAGTTGGTAACATAGCTCAATAGGTACTTGATCGTGATTGACTCTACTTCTAAGTTTATCGGCTTCTGGATTTTATCTGCTTCTTGGTTTATCGGCTTCTGAGTTTATCAGCTTCTGGGTTTATCGGCTTCTGGGCTTATCGGCTTCTGGGTTTATCAGCTTCTGGGTTTATCGGCTTCTGGGCTTATCGGCTTCTGGGTTTATCGGCTTCTGGGCTTATCGGCTTCTGGGTTTATCGGCTTCTGGGCTTATCGGCTTCTGGGTTTATCGGCTTCTGGGCTTATCGGCTTAAGGGTTTATCTATGTTTGGAGATTAAGAAATTCATAAATAAGGACTATTCATATGAGAGGCCCTAGGAAACGACTAAAATAGAAATATTCAAGTGAAGAAATAATGGCTTAAAGCTCAATCTGGCAGAATTAGGTCTAGCCATTTTGATGCGTCCTTTGGCAAGCTTGGTTACTTCTGCAGCCTGGGCTACCACCCCTAGAGCACGACATATGCACTCTTGCTTCCCCCCATCCCTCGCCTAATTTTTTCACTTTTTCCTAATTTTTAAACTGTGTACCTTTTTCCATCTACCTTCCTATTTTGCTATATTTTGTTTTCTTGTTTTTAAGATGGATTTTTTGTTTATAGAAGTTATAAACGGGGTTATAAAATAAAACCATTCATAATGTTTTGTTATTTCTAAGTTGGATTTTTTGTTGGTGGTTGACTCAGTGTTATCAAATTCGCCGAAGGAAACCGATTGTTTCCATTTTTATTTCTAAATTGATTTTTGGGCTCCAAAACTTGCTTCTGAATTTTTTGTCAAATAGAAATTAATAAAATAATTAATACAGCAATTAATTTTTAACATAATTTATTAATAATTATTTTTTAATGAAGAAACAAATACCGCATTTAAAAAAAAAAAAAGTTCATATCCCGACCGTAGCAAAACTGGGATTCAAGTGAAGATGACGACGATGGCGATGTCTAAGTTGTATTTTTATGCTCTACTAGGGGTTGCAACAAGAGTTACAGCAATATTATGATTAGGCGCAGTGCATTAGAGACACCATTGAACGGTGTAGTAGCAGCAGAACTTCTCATTATGTGGTCGTCTCTTTTAAATGCCTCATCCGTAGGACGTCTCTACTCCTCTGCGATAGAATCTTATTGGAAAGACGCCGTTACCACTTCAGAACGAGTGAAACCTAAGTACGACTGCGTGGGTGTTTTTGTGTTGGCCCCCTACGTGAGCGGAAAATTGTGTTAATATTGTCGATAGGTCGAAGTATTTGTTGTGAAATGAGCGGAACTAGAAGAATCTGTTGATAGAAAACTGATGAGCTTCAGTTCTTATTGATAGATATTAGCTTTGTGTGTATATATAATATATTGTATGTATGTATGTATGTATGTGTGTGTATATATATATATATATATATATATATATATATATATATAATATATATACATACATACATACACACACATACATATACATACATACATACATATCTTTTGTATATAGATTTTTGAATTAACTTTCCTCCCTAACGACGTGTCCACTCTAGCTAGTCTTTCTAAAACTCTTATCACCTTTATTATATGACATGATTAACTCTCCAGAATTCATGTAATTCTTGTCGTTAAGCCAGCATAATAAGTTAACTGACAATGGATTCCCTTGTTGGATTTAGTGTCCGGAACACTTAAGGATAGACCAACCGTAAACTGCACGTGTCGTAGAGGCAACTAAACAAGAACTGAAGAATGCAACGGGAGGACCACCTCAAAGCTATATTATTCCCAAGCTATATGCTGTAGCCTATAGTTAAGGTATGGATAACGCTTAGCCTTTTGTGGAGGGATTATTTCTCTGATCGATGGAGTGCTCTTTATTTAGAATGAAAAGCAGCTGGTGAGTAGGTGTTCTTATCCTGGACCTGCCACTTGGCAGAACACCAAAGAGAGAGAGAGAGAGAGAGAGAGAGTTAACCGGTGGATTATTAGCTCAATTGCGTTCTATTTGTATTTGCACTTGCTATTGCTTGACTCCAGAAGTTTTCTATTGCGGTAAATCATCTAAAGTATTTTGTAAAACCTTGATGAATGCGGCGAGCATTGGGTTAAATAGCTTAGCGGTAGAGTCGTTTTCTGTGTAATGATTGTGCGATAGCGTACGGTTCATTCATAACGACAGCGGTTGGCTTTGTGAATGCATGAAAACTATTCGTCGCGATCTTCATTTAGCGGTTGAAATATGATTCACCGTTTAGATATTCCTATTGTTGCGCTATCGGTTTACATGCGATAGCTCTATATTTCTTTAATATCATCTATGTGGAGTATTAGATGAATTATGATCGCTCTATATATCAGCACTGTCTCTTTCTCCCTATCTCCCTCTCCCCTCCCTCGGTCGTTCACTTTCCCTTTATCTCACTCACTCGCTCACTCACTCACTCACTCATATTCACTCACTCATATTTCATTCTGTCTGCACTTTATCTCATATTCAAGGATTTTTTTTCAAATTGCTGCCCTGAGGTTTAGCTTGAAAGTTTCGCGTGAAAATTTGGACATCTCAGTCAGTCTGCATTAACAGTTAGGTAGACGTTCATTTCCTTTCTCCGCTCCTACTGTTTGGAACTCTCTGCCTCCTTATCTTCGCACATGTTCTGCTACTTCCACTTTCCGTTGTAGGTTGAAAACACATCTCTTCCCACCATAGACTTTTTTCATCTTGCCTGACTATTTTTTGATCTCCGGCCCGGCACCGTTTAGGATCTTTTTCTTTCTCTTCAGCACATGGTTTTTCAGATCTTTCGGGTGAATCGATTTCTGGTGACATGTGATAGGGACGTGCCTTTTATGAGGAAATGGACGTTAAATCTTTATTATTATTATTATTATTATTATTATCAAGGATTCAAGATCAATGTTTGCCTTTATAATAATGGAATATGGAATGTTCAATTCAGTATACACTCACGTGATGTGATATTCTGAATGGATAGTGCTTTGCACTGAGATGTACTTGCCTGGCTTCGACATATGAATCGAGTGATGTTGCTCTGTAATGTCCTGTGTGTCTGGTTTCTGATCGCTTCAACCTGTTTAATAAGTTCAATTATTTGACTCAGTTTTTCAATGCTCTAAAATTATTAAATATGTCCCTCATGCACCCCGTTCTGTGGGCTTAAAATTTAATAAATATATCCATCATGCACCCCGTTCTGTGGGCTTAAAATTTAATAAAATGCATCTGATGGGCTCTGTTTTCTCGTTGCTTCAAGTATAATAGCTATTAAGTACTGCTTTCTATAATTAGGCCGTTTATTTACTAAAATCCTAAGTTAATTAGTTTTAGTTAGATAGAACCACGGTCAAGACCTTGTTTCTCTTTGCCACTATTTGAATGAGCCTTCATATCTCTCTCTCCCTCTCTCCCTCTCTCTCTCTCTCTCCCTCTCTCCCTTGCAAGTGTTTTGCCAAATGGAAGGCCCAAGGTACATATTCCTACATATGTGCTGGTTTTCACCTCGTCCCTGACATCATCCTTGGATGAAGAAACGGACGTTAAACCTTTATTATTATTATTATTATTATTTTCACGTATCCCAAAGAGCTCTTCATCGATCAGCGAGTTAATCCCTTCATGAAAGGCTATGCCTTATCTAGACCATAATGTAGCCTATAACTTTGGAATAATGTGGCTTCTGAGGTAGATTCTCATTACCTTCTTCAGTTGTTTTGCTCAGCCACCTCTTACTATGCGTGCAGTTAATGGTGTTCTATTCTTCAGTGTCCTGGACACAACAGGAGAATATCTGGACCTATGTCTGGTAAAATAATGCTTGATTCTAGATCGGCTTTCACTTGTCGTTAGCGGGTTCCTAGGTTTGTAGAGGAAATATGACGTCGGTAAGATACTCGACCGTAGATCAGTTTGTGCGGGTTCAAATCCTGGGCTCGCCCGTCACTGACATCGCTTTCGAGTGAGGAAACTGACGTTGACCTTAGCTTTTTTTTACTGATTCTGTCAATGTGAGCTTTACTGTACCTCTATCACACGTATGTACTTAAAAGCTTTTAGTGTCTCTGGCTGTACATGTACTTAAAAGCACTTGCTGATCATTCAAACAGGCTGGGCTAGAACTAGTTTTAGAACAAAACAGCGGCTCTGATCGTTGTCCTCTGAGACGTTTTAGTTTGATTGATCGATCGATTGATTCTGCCGTCGAGCAGTGAGAGAGAGAGAGAGAGAGATCAAAGTTTAAACTGGAACATAAGGATTCTGTGGTTTAGTAAGAATTAATATAATATTTGATGGAGTAAGGACGAACAAAATCGATATGAAATATCTAGAAAGCAGCTAGAAGTAGCAAGAAGTTACTAGAGAGGTAGGGAGAGGGAGACATAAGTGATGTAGAGGAAGTAGATAGCGGAAGAAAGAAAGGGAAGACTAAATCCCAGTTTAACGTCAGTTTCCAGTCAGATTGCTGTCAGTGACGGAGAGAACACTGGATTTGAACCCTGCACCTACTGATTCGCTGTGAAACAGCATCTAACAGGCCAGGCAGGCATTGATAGAGAGCGAGAGTGAGAGAGAGGGAGAAAGTGGACAGTAGGAATATGTAGAATGAAAGAGAGAGAGAGAGAGAGAGAGAGAGAGAGAGAGAGAGAGAGAGTGCGCAGTAAATTAATCACACTGGCTGGATGATATTGTTGTTGTTGTACGGCTGGTGGGTCCGGTCGTAGATCATGCCGGTAACGACTCCCTATCTGCTCGTATTCGTGTTTACACAGTGGCGGCGCTACTGCGTCACCGTGATCACGGCGGAATTGTAAATGTTTCATCTGTCCCAACCACAACCGATGGGTTATAATTCATCGATCGACACCCATCAGCGGTGTGTCCGGGTTATATTTCATCCGTCGGCACCCGTAATGGGGTGTCTGGGTTATAATTCATCGGTCGACACCCATAACATGGCGTATGGTTATCGGTCAAAACTTATAACCGGGTGTCTGGGTTATAATTCATCGGTCAACACCCATAACTGGGTGTCTGGGTTATATTAATCGATTAACACCCATAACGGCATGTCTTGGTTATAATTCATTGGTAAACACCCATTGCGGGGTGTATGGGTTATGTTTATCGGTCAATACCCATTGCGGGGTGTCTGGGTTATACTTCATCGGGCAACACCTATAAAAGGGGTGTCAGGCCTCGATATCGGCTTGATGGCTATTGCACTAACGGTTGCCATAGATTTAGACGCTAAACTGTGGTTTGTTTTTCATATGCGAAACTATGTAGTGGCTATTTTCTCACTAAACTACTATTACTACGACTGGGTCTTGTAATTTGGTTCTTGTAATTATTAAGATATTTATAATAATAATAATAATAATAATAATTATCAATAAATATATTTTTACTAATGTTACTAATTATTTGTCTGTTACCGTTCATACTATTAATATTAGATATTTATTTTTTTACGATTTGTACAGTAGTGAACAATGGTTCTATTGTTTGTGTTACTACACTGTACTATAGTGAACAACGGTTCTATTGTTTGTGTTACTACACTGTACTATAGTGAACAACGGTTCTATTGTTTGTGTTACTACACTGTACTATAGTGTACAACGGTTCTATTGTTTGTGTTACTACACTGTACTATAGTGAACAACGGTTCTATTGTTTGTGTTACTGCACTGTACTATAGTGAACAACGGTTCTATTGTTTGTGTTACTACACTGTACTATAGTGAACAACGGTTCTATTGTTTGTGTTACTACACTGTACTATAGTGAACAACGGTTCTATTGTTTGTGTTACTACACTGTACTATAGTGAACAACGGTTCTATTGTTTGTGTTACTACACTGTACTATAGTGTACAACGGTTCTATTGTTTGTGTTACTACACTGTACTATAGTGAACAACGGTTCTATTGTTTGTGTTACTGCACTGTACTATAGTGAACAACGGTTCTATTGTTTGTGTTACTGCACTGTACTATAGTGAACAACGGTTCTATTGTTTGTGTTACTACACTGTACTATAGTGTACAACGGTTCTATTGTTTGTGTTACTACACTGTACTATAGTGAACAACGGTTCTATTGTTTGTGTTACTACACTGTACTATAGTGTACAACGGTTCTATTGTTTGTGTTACTACACTGTACTATAGTGAACAACGGTTCTATTGTTTGTGTTACTCCACTGTACTATAGTGAACAACGGTTCTATTGTTTGTGTTACTACACTGTACTATAGTGAACAACGGTTCTATTGTTTGTGTTACTACACTGTACTATAGTGAACAACGGTTCTATTGTTTGTGTTACTACACTGTACTATAGTGTACAACGGTTCTATTGTTTGTGTTACTACACTGTACTATAGTGAACAACGGTTCTATTGTTTGTGTTTCTACACTGTACTATAGTGAACAACGGTTCTATTGTTTGTGTTACTACACTGTACTATAGTGTACAACGGTTCTATTGTTTGTGTTACTACACTGTACTATAGTGAACAACGGTTCTATTGTTTGTGTTACTGCACTGTACTATAGTGAACAACGGTTCTATTGTTTGTGTTACTACACTGTACTATAGTGAACAACGGTTCTATTGTTTGTGTTACTACACTGTACTATAGTGTACAACGGTTCTATTGTTTGTGTTACTACACTGTACTATAGTGAACAACGGTTCTATTGTTTTGATTTTTACTCGCTACGCGCTGTACTAAAGTACAGTTTCGCGAGAATTAGTTAACGACCTGTTCTCAGACGCGCGACAGCCTCCAGTAGCTAACACTACAGGTACGTGCTCGGCGGTCCACTTATGTTGTAACAGTAGCTCCAGGATGTAAACAACAACAACCGATCGCGTGCGTATGACGATGACGGTAGCGAGTTTCCTGCAATTTCGTTTCTAAAAATTACTTTTTTCAATTTCGTAATTGTCGATATTAGATAACAAGTAACGAATAGAAAGTTATGACATTCATCGTCGTCGCCATCATCAGCACTTCCCTTGAAGTTGAATCCCAGTTTAACTAGGGTCGGGATACGAGTATAAGTTTTTCCATTCGCTTTAGAAAATTTTGCAACAGTTTCTAGGGAATAGGCTCTCACCAACCGATTGCCCATTCTTTGATTCCCAGACTGTGGTTTAGATCTAACTGCAAATAGCGATATTAGGCGAAATGACGATATTTTTAAAGCTGTGCTTCCTCCGATACGAAACATTCTGGGTGATTCCGTCATTTTTGCCAGGGCTGCTTCTTAAACATTAAGAGTCGGATCTGTGGGAGAACTGCATTTACTCCAAACAGGCGACCAGTGTAGATGAATGAGGAACCTGAGAGCGAAAGGCTTCGTAGTCGGTATACTACTCAACACTCTACCTTCCTGTTAATTGTCGTGTGACCTCTGAACGCTTACTGTCAATCGAGCTCGTCAGTGGCTTGTTGGCAAGTTGTTCGACAGCGGATCAGTAGGTGCAGTGTTCACGTTCAGTGCTCTCCTCGTCACCGACACGCTATCGAGTTTGAAACTGACGTTAAAAACGGCTCACATTGCGTAGATTGTACATAGCGGGTCTCTAGTATTTGTATTGTATAGCGGTAGGTGTAGCAGCGAATGGTCGAGGGATTGGGAGATGAAGGGATTGGGAGATGAAGGGATTGGGAGATGGGGGATTGAGAGATGGAGGGACTGAGAGATGGAGGGACTGAGAGATGGAGGGACTGAGAAATGAAGGGATTGGGAGTTGGAGGAATTTGGAGATGGAGGGACTGAGAGATGGAGGGACTGAGAGATGGAGGGACTGAGAGATGGAGGGACTGAGAGATGGAGGGATTGAGAGATGAATGGATTGGGAGATGGAGGGATAGGGAAATGGAGGGACTGAGAGATGGAGGGGTTGGGAGATGAAGGGGTTGGAATATGGAGGGATTGGGAGGGAGGGATTGAGAGGTGGAAGGATTGGGAGGTGAAGGGATTGGAATATGGGAGGATTTGGAGATGGAGGGATTGAGGCGATGATGTAGATAATATGAGCGCGAGATGGCGCAAGTGCAGAGTCATCTATTTAGCTGACGTGCTTGTAATTAAAAGTGGGATTCCTGGCTGTGGGATGTGGGGTAGAAGAGAGAGAGTGAGAGAGAGAGAGAACTTCGAACGGAAATTTATAGTTTTGAACGGAAATTAAAACTATTAAGTGAAACCACAGAGATGCCAAAATGAGAAAAAATGTAGAGACGTTGGATAAAGAGATGAGTAGAGATAGTATTCTGTGTGCTGGATGTGGGGGTGTAATGTCGGCGACTGTACATGTTTGTAGGAGCTGGCCTATTGTGATATCGCGCAGTTTAGTTGTTGGATAGACGACGATATAAATAGACGAATTAGGTTTTTGTGTCTATTTCTTTCATCATCATCATCATAATCTTTTCTTGAATCCCAGTTTAACTTTGGTCGGGATACCAATAAACCTCTTTTTCTATTCGTTTTAGAAAATTTTGTAGCAATTTCTTGAGCCTAGGCGCTCAACAACCGAAGGCCTTTTCTGACGTTGATTTTGACCTTAGTGCTTTTTCGCGTTTTATGACCCGTGCAGTCCATAGGTGGTCTATTCTTTAGCAACCCGAACACAACTCTGTGTTGGGGTTTTGTGTTTATTCTTAACTGTAGTTAATTTAATGCGAATTAATTTAAAACCTAATCCGATTTTAATATATGATTGTGATTACTGGCTGTAGCCAGTGGCGAAGTCGATAAGATAATCGACCGCGGATCAGTATGTGCGGGGTTAAAATTCTGGGCTCGCCCGTCACTGACATCGCTTTCGAGTGAGGAAACTGACGTTAACATTAGCTTAACCAGCTTCAATATTTATGCTACTGGGAAGTTTCATTGTAGCTGGAGCTAGGTGTATTAGATTCAGGATTACAATGTCGTCATATCAGCGCCAATCATTCCAGTCTGTAGTCGTGTTAACAGTCTATCCGGCGTTAGGCCTTCCTCTTTACGCCTACTAACCATGACTTGATGTGTAAGACAATACGTCCTGATATCTCTTTTATACAGTAGAGACTGGGGAGGGCATAGGGGGCCACCTCGTTATAAGCAGAATTCCCCTAGAATAATGATATATCGTGTTTGATGATTTAAAGATCCATTCGTATGTGGACATGAAAAGAGATGATAGAGAGGAGTGGACGCGTTATATACCGTGGACCTGCCAGTAGGCAGTGCACTAAGAAAGAGAGAGAGGGAGAGAGTAGTAGTAGTAGAGACTAAATTCGGGCTTTTAACGTCGGATTTCTGTATCTAATGCATGTTTGAGTCTGTTCGCTTTTACCTTCTTTTCTTTGATTGCCTCTAGTTTTGGACCGGTTCTCTGGATTTTGAAATTTGCGCCGTTTTGGGCCTCCTCTTTGCCCACCGGCTTGAATTTTTCTCAATACTGCGCTATACTGTCACGGACCACATTGGCACTCTAATTGTTGTTACGTATCGTTATGTTGCTATGCAAGCACTGGATTTGAATTTTGAACCTACTGATTTGCAGTCATATAACTAAAAAGGCTAAAGTTAACGTCAGTTTCTTCACTCGAAAGCGATGTTAGTGACGGGAGAGCCCAGGATTTGAACCCCGCACATACTGAATCGCGGTCGAATATCTTACCGACATTGCCACTGGCTCCAGCCTTAAACGTATATTCCACTGGTTCGACACGGTATCGTCTCAGTAACTCGTTAACAACTTAAAACGAAACAGAAATGGATGTTATTTGAAGTTTGAAACCGGTCTTATGGAAACTTATACCAGATTAAAGGCTAAGTTAACTTAATACGTTCTAAAAGTGGTAAGCTTAAAGTCTAGTTGTCCAGTATAGCTGTAGATGCCATACTTCCACAGTGTATAACCACTTTCTCATTTTATTTTCACTATTTTTCTGCCATATGCATCAAGTGGCAGGCAGGGGTATATGGTTCATCATGCTATGGCTTATTGCCCATTTTTGTATTCATTTTCGTGTATTTCTTGCTCTTTCTTGCTCTTAAGTTCTGTATAGCTGTGCATAACTATTCTTATGTTTTTTTTTTTTTTTTTTACCTTGAACAATAACATGTAGGTTGCATCACGTCAACTGTTTATTACCCAGTTTTCTGCATCTAATTTCGTTCTTTTTCTGTTTTGCGCAGTAGCTGCTCTTTGGGCGAAGCTTAGGAGGTTTAACCTTGTCTGAAACCGTTTCTCGTTTTGTTTAAATAGTGTCTAAATAACTATGCTGATTGATTATCGGTTTATCCTCATACGAGAGTGTTTTCGGTGTAAAAAATACTGCGCTCGGCGTCTGATGGCGCTATGCGTAGAGCTATGCCGCCTCGGACCGGACAGCCAATCGCAGCGCTGTATCGTGACGGGCGCGCTATAAATAGAACAGCACCCAAACACGGGCGAGTCCACCGGCGCGCTCAGACAGGGGCGACGCTCGCTCAGGAATTCCGCAACATGGACTCGTCCGGGCGCCTGCTCGATGACGTGTTAGACGTCGCCCACTAGTTGCAGTAGCGAACCCGACAGGCGTCCTTGAACTAATACGGCTTAAATGTTTCTCCGTAATAACTTTCGTATCGTCTTGTCAATGTCAATGGGAAGACTTTGTTGTGGTTTTAAACGTGTTAGCTCGGTTGCTTGTTTGAATCAGAGGTCACGAGTTTCAGGCAGAGGTGATACTAGAGTCTTGTAATAGAGAGGGGGGGGGGTTATATGGGGGGAGAGGCTTGATTTTAACCCTTATACATTTATATACCCCCCGTGTTGTTCACGGGTGTGGTTGGATCACTGAAGAATAGGGCAACCTCAATCTACTGCTTGTACGTAAGAGGCGACAACGACCACCAGTGCATCATTGCATCATTGTCAAAGTGTGTGGCTGTATCGTGTACGGGATTTGTATGGTTCAAGTGTGCTGCTGAATGAGAGAGATAGAAAAAGGCGATTATCACATTTCACATGACGATGATGATAATGCAAAAGTTCTCGCTTTAGGCTAATTGTTTCAGCCGTTCTAAGAAATTATGATCGCGATAAATTTATAAAGAACTACTCTCTTTATATATCTCTCTGTCTCTGCTGTCCTTTTCTCTTAAGTTATCAGGCACGTGCACTATTGTCAGTGTTGCGTTGTGTTTACCTGTGTTGTGTCCGAGTTTGCTGAAGAATAGACCAGCCGTTGACTTCGCGCGTCATAAAGGGTGACAAAGCACTAAGATCCTAGCCAACGTCAGAAAGGGATTCGGTTGGTGAATGCTGCATAAGCAATCACCTACTGAATGCCCTACAAAAATTGCTACAAAACTTTCTAATCCTGACCCTATAGTTCAACTGAGATTCACTGATGAAAGCTGATCATGAAGGCAACACGCGTCAGTATTCTCTCTACCTCGTAGACTGTTAATAACAACAAAGGTTTAACGTCCGTTTCCTCATACAAGATGATGTCAGGGACGTTCCCCCATCACATGTCACTACAAGTCGATTCACCTCAAACGATCTGTAAAAATACGTGCTGAAGAGAAAGAAAAGATCCTAATTGGTGCCGGTTCGGTGATCAAAATACAGTCAGGCGAGATGAAAAAAGTCTATGGTGGGAAGAGATGTGTTTTCAACCTGTTGTACATAATCTTGAAACAGACCACCGGTTGTTTAAGCTCTAATCATGATATTGTGCTGTTGTTTTGCGTGTTTAACGTCAAAGTCAGAAACCCGAAGGGCGTCTCTTCAGGTGTCGAACCCGACCATCGCTGTGGTTGATCAACTGACCGACCAATCAAAGCAGCAGCAAGACTAGACTGAGTGACGATCAGAGTGAAGATCTATCGTGCAATAGATACAGAATACAGTCTGTCAATGCGAATGTGCTGATGTTTAGATTGTTGATGTTTTTGTACATTCGCTGGATCAGTATGTATAAGAATGTAGCGTAGAGAGCCGAGGAGTTGCTATTGATCGAGCACTGCGCGTGGTTACACTGTGACGACGTGGTTACACGCTGTTGGCGGCTGGAGTCGCGACGTTGATCGCTGTCAATGGTAACAAATCAATTTGCTCTCGTGGGCTAGACCGCGGACTGTTTAGCGGCCGATGAAGTGTTGTTGTTGCTCTGTCCGACAGAATATATACCGCAGAGTCGTGATTAGCGGCGAGTTTTTCTCGGGATCGCACGTATATCAATGATAGGCTAGTCCAGGATGCATAGGTTCAGCCTGCGAGGTCATAGCCTCAGCCTGAAAGGTCATAGGGGAGTTAAAGTTAGCTAGTCTGAGAGGTCATAGGCTAGTCTGAGAGGTCATAGGCTCAGTCTGAGAGGTCATAGGCTAGTCTGAGAGGTCATAGGCTCAGCTTGAGAGGTCATAGGCTAGTCTGAGAGGTCATAGGCTAGTCTGAGAGGTCACAGGCTCAGCTTGCCTGAAAGGTCGAAGGTTCAGCCTGAGATGGCGTAGGCTCAGCCTGAGAGGTCATAGGCTAGTCTGAGAGGTCATAGGCTCAGTCTGAGAGGTCATAGGCTAGTCTGAGAGGTCACAGGCTCAGCCTGTGACGTCGTAGGAGTGCTGACTATTAATTTAAAAATACTCTCTCCTAGTGACCACTTATCGTTGTAAACAACTATCGCGTACCCGATTGCATGTTGGCCAGTTGTTTGACGGCGATTAGTAAGTGCAGGGTTCAAATCCAGTGCTTTCTCCGGCGCGGACAAGCTATCGAGCAAGCCAAGTTTAACTGACGTTAACTCGACTTTAGCCTTTTTAATCTTCCTGAGAGTCTTCGTAATCGCGTAGCTCCTTCTAACTTCTGGATCACGTTATTAGTTCCTTGATGGAATATTTCGTCAAGAGGACGGATCTCGTCTGCGATGGAACAATAGGCGAGCTATTTATATCTTTAAGGCGGTAGTGTGTATAGAAAGTGTCGACATAGCGTTACGTTACGCAGAGGTCAGCACTTAACCACACGCTCTGATGCATATGCCGGTGCCTGGAGTCCGATAACTAGGTCTTAGCTTTGTTGAGATTGTCGTTTACTGTTCGTTGAATCAATCAATTACTGCCTGACGAACGCTTGAAAAGTAGTGCATAGTGTTGTTGTTGTTGTTGTTGTTAGCCGTCGAATAGAATAGGGAAGGGCTGGCGTGCTCGAAGTGCCACAGGATGCGAATAAATAGAATGCAATACTTTACAATACAATACTATATAATACAATGCTATACACATAGAGTTTAACGCCAAAATGAAGAGTTAACGACTTGTTGCATCTATTCTATGGAAATTTGAAGTGGCTTAATAACATGTATGTCATAAGTAAGATAATACGCATCATCATCATCCTCCTCCCTTGAATCCCAGTTTAACCAGGGTCGGGATACGAATAGACTGTCTCAAATCTTCTCTGTCCTACACCCCACCACCTGCCAATCTCTTATTTGAGACTTTACAAGTAAGATAATAAGCATATGATAATCATAGTATGATGATATGCTTCATGATATGTATGTATGTGTATAATTCTGTTTTATAAATTGCTTCTAAAGTTGTTCGTATTATTGATTTTACAGAAAGAAGTCAGTGGACAGAGAGTGAGAGAGACAGAGATAGAGAGAGGGGGGTGGAAGAGTAGAATGAAGCATATCTAGGTTAATCACTATGGTGCTAACTAACAATCTTAATCCACCAGCTGATAATATAAATTATCATCAGCATCGTCATCAGCTTCATCATCATCATCACACCACATCGTCGCACCGCAACCACCATCACCACCAACATCATCATCATCAGCAGCAGTATCAGGAGCAGCAGCTAGCGCAGCAGCAGGCCGACCAGCAGCAGCGGCTACTGCTGCAGATGGCCACGAGCCAGCAGCCTCAGCAGCTTTACGCAGCTGCTGGTATGAACGGACACGGTGAGGAGATGCTAGTGGGTAGCGTGGAGACAGGAGGAGGCGGTGTTGTGAGCGGCGGTAGCGGGCTTGCTAATGGCTGCTACGAGCATAGGACGTATAGAGACCCGTCGAGTGCTCCTCTGAGGAAGATGAGCGTGGATCTCATTAAGACGTACAAGCGTATCAATGAGGTAGGTCTACAGCTAGCTGTCTCGCTGCTTTTCTATCTTTTTGTCTGTCCGTTTTACTCTTCTCTCTCTCTCTCTCTCTCTCTCTCTCTATCTCTCTCTCTCTATCTCTCTCTCTCTCTCTCTCTATTGCTCGCAGCCTGGCAGCGATGTGCAGGGTTCCAATGCAACGCTCATGTCGGCATTGATTGTCTCAGAACTTGTCGTCTCTGGGCAAACTGTTTGGAACAATCTACCTGATTGATAGTCTTTCCGATACGTTTATTTTATTCCCCCTCCCCCGTTAGGATAAGCATTTAAACCTGATGGATTGCTTGTTTGATTATGTTATTTATTAATTGATTAATGGTTTTATTGATTGATGGATAATATCTATATATTAAGGCTGAGTGATAGGTTGACATTTATTGGCTAATCGATTGCTGTATTTAAATATTCTGTTATTATTTGATGGATGGCTAAATTGATTGATTGATAGCTAGAGTTATCAATTGATTGATTTAGTAAACTCTGGAGTGGTTGATATATAGCCGAATCTATTGATTGATGGCTGAATTGAATAACTGAATGACTGATCCTCTCTTGAGAACTATGGATTGAGAATTAACGATTTGAACGAGACTCGTGGGATTCTGGTGAGTGTGGGAGTAACATTTCCCTTGATGTTCTCCGACAATATGGCGGCGCTACTGCTTCCTCTCTGGGATTCGAATCACAGGCTTTGTGCTTATCATTCTAGTGGCTTTGTGCTTATCATTCTAGCGGCTTCGTGCTTATCACTCTAGCGGATTCGTGCTTATCACTCTAGTGGCTTCGTGCTTATCATTGTAGCGGCTTCGTACTTGTCATTCTAGCGGCTTCATGCTTATCATTCTAGTGGCTTCATGCTTATCACTCTAGTGGCTTCGTGCTTATCTGTCTAGCGGCTTCGTGCTTATCTGTCTAGCGGCTTCCTGCTTATCATTCTAGCGGCTTCATGGTTATCACTCTAGTGGCTTCGTGCTTATCTGTCTAGTGGCTTCGTGCTTATCATTCTAGCGGCTTCGTGCTTCGGGATTCAGAGAAGTATATAATTAGATATCACGTGATAGGCGTTCGGTGTTATACTCGTTTCACTTAAACTAGTGCAGCTGATATCAGGACATCACCGGAGCAATATCTAGAAGTCGTTGGACTGTTTGATGTGATGTGCTAATGGATGACGACGCGTCATCTGCTGTATGGAAGAGATGTGTCTGCTATTAGGTTCTTACACGTTGCGTGGCTTCTGAGAGAACTGCTGATGTATCGATTATGTAAGATATGTCGTAAAACGGGTTAATTCTTCTCTCGTTTAGATAGCACTGTTAGATGCTAGTTAGAGGTGATAGTAGTTCTACTCGTCTGTTTGTCTAACAAACTAGTTGTGCTCTGTTGTTCATGATTTGAATGAATTTGGAACGGCTGGTTTTTGCTCCGTCGTTTCTGTAGAAATGAAATGTAAATACTTTTGCATTATACTGCTATATATTTTCAGTGTATTTTGTTGTATTTTGCACTTTATTGTATTATATAAGGTATTGTGTTGTATACGATATTTTACGGTATTGCATTGTTTAGTATATTGTATTGAACGGGTGTTTTGATTTGTACTGTATTGTATGTGTAGTTTAAGTGTTTTGGACTGGTATACAACCCAATTTCACTTTACTGTTTAGTATTCTTTACTGCATTGTACTATGCATTTTCCACTTTACTGATTTGTATTTTACTCTATTTGTTATATACATGTATTGTAGTGTATTTTTCATTTTACTATTTTATATTGTAATTTATTGTACTATGCATGGATTTACGTGTATTGTATTATACATGTATGTATTATATTGTTTTTTTCACTTTACTATTTTTTATTGTGTGTATTGCGTTGTACTTCACTCTATTGTACTATACGTGTATTTTATTGTATTTCACTCTATTATACTCTATTTGTATTGTATTGTAATATACATATATTGTGGTGTACTTCACTCTATTGTACTCTACGTGTATTGCATTGTATTTCACTCTATTATACTGTGCGTGTATTGCATTGTATTTCACTCTATTATACTGTGCGTGTATTGTATTGTATTTCACTCTATTATACTGTGCGTGTATTGTATTGTATTTCACTCTATTATACTGTGCGTGTATTGTATTGTATTTCACTCTATTATACTGTGCGTGTATTGTATTGTATTTCACTCTATTATACTGTGCGTGTATTGTATTGTATTTCACTCTATAATGATAATATTTAATAACCTCCGACAATTTCTATAGCGGTGTCATGGTCGGTGTCCGGTCGTCGAGACCGCTTTACAGGTTCCTGGCAGGTTATTATTATACTGTACGTGTATTGTATTGCACTCTATTATACTGTACGTATATTGTATTTCACTGTATTATACTGCACGTGTATTGTATTTCACTCTGCTATACTCTACGTGTATTGCATTTCACCCTAATATACCGCACGTGTATTGTGTAGGTATACTATACTGCACGTGTATTGTGCAGGTATACTATACCGCACGTGTATTGTGTAGGTATACTATACTGCACGTGTATTGTGCAGGTATACTATACTGCACGTGTATTGTGTAGGTATACTATACTGCACGTGTATTGTGTAGGTATACTATACTGCACGTGTATTGTGTAGGTATACTATACTGCACGTGTATTGTGTAGGTATACTATACCGCACGTGTATTGTGTAGGTATACTATACTGCACGTGTATTGTGTAGGTATACTATACTGCACGTGTATTGTGCAGGTATACTATACTGCACGTGTATTGTGCAGGTATACTATACTGCACGTGTATTGTGCAGGTATACTATACTGCACGTGTATTGTGTAGGTATACTATACTGCACGTGTATTGTGTAGGTATACTATACTGCACGTGTATTGTGTAGGTATATTATAATCGCAAGAAGATGAGGGCTGAGAAGAGAGCGAGGGAGAAGCAGTCGACGACTGACGCGGCTCATCGGCGAGGCAGCGGCAGCAGCAAGAAGGAGCGCCTCGTCGTCAACGAGGGCTACGACGACGACAACCACGACTACATCGTGCAGCCCGGGGAGCGGTGGATGGACCGCTACGACATCGACTCGCTCATAGGAAAGGGCTCGTTCGGTCAGGTAAGATATTCGAATGTCTGAATACCGTAAGGGGAACGTCATGAAGTTTTAAATGACAGATCCTGAGGTGAATTGAACCCTCGTGGGTTCGAATCCAAACCGCGCTGATCTGAGAGTAAAATCTCGGACACTGATGAGAGAGTAAAATCACTGGACTGGCTAGACGGAAAATGGAATAAATTGCCTAACATGTGGTATTAAAAAGTGATAGATATCAACACAGTTGATCATTTCACTATAATGCGTGTTACTTTACTATCCGTCGATCAGTCCCTGTAGCCTATAGGTGCTGTAATGTATATAGAGGAAGAAAAGCAAATGTTTACGTCAGTTTCCTCACTCGAAAGCGATGTCAGTGACGGCCGTGCCCAGATTTTGAACACAAACGTACTGATCTGCGGTCGAGTATCATACTGACATTCCCACTGGCTCCAGCCAAGATATATGCATAGTCTCGCTCTAACTCAATCGATAAGAATTTAACGTCCGGTTCCTCGCCATAAGGCAGTGTCAGGGACGTTTCTTGCAGAATCTACACAAATAGGCGCCAAAATACCACATGATGACGACTGATACGCTTATGATTATTATCTCTCACTCCATCTCCCTCCCTCTCCTCTCTCTCTCATTCTCTCTCTCTCTCTCATTCTCTCTCTCTCTCATTCTCTCTCTCTCTCTCCCTCCCTCTCCTCTCTCTCTCATTCTCTCTCTCTCATTCTCATTCTCTCTCTCATTCTCATTCTCTCTCTCTCTCATTCTCATTCTCTCTCACTCTCTCTCTTTGGACAAAATCGGAATAGATCGCGTGTTATCATTACAAGTGTAGTAGTTTATACTTGTTTGCGTTTGTACCTGTGCGTGTGTCTGTACCTGTGTGTGTGCGCGCGCCTATGTGTTTGTACCTGTGTGTATGTTTGTGTGCAGGTGGTGAAGGCGTACGACGTGGTTGATCACGAGTACGTGGCCATAAAGATCATCAAGAACAAGAAGCCGTTCTTCAACCAGGCGCAGATAGAAGTGCAGCTGCTTGAGCACATGAACCGTCACGATGCCAACGCCAAGTACTACATCGGTACGTCCCCCAGCCATCATCATATCATCGTCTTCAATCCCAACCATCATCGTATCATCATCATCTTCAATCCCAGCCATTATCATATTGTCATCATCATCTTCCATTGAATCTCAGTCATCATGATATCATCATCATCTTCCCTTCAATCCCAGCCACCATGATAGAGGCATCTGCTTTTACCCTTGAATCCCACGGAAGTTGTGGTCTACCTCTCTCTAACTTAACCTTCATCTCATCTTCGTCAAAAAATTGACGTTATATGTTTCTTTGCAGTGCGACTCAAGCGGCACATGATATTGTTGTTATTTTAAATTGTTATTTCTTCGTGTTATTTCTAAGTTATCAGTTATTCTCTTGTTATTTCTCGTACGTTACCTGTTACG
Source organism: Enchytraeus crypticus (assembly GCA_905160935.1). NCBI lineage: Eukaryota > Metazoa > Annelida > Clitellata > Enchytraeida > Enchytraeidae > Enchytraeus > Enchytraeus crypticus. The sequence goes on from CAJHZI010000760.1 coordinate 171,211, forward strand.
TTGCAGTGCGACTGAAGCGTCACATGATCTACAGGCAGCACCTCTGCCTCGTCTTTGAGCTGCTCTCCTACAACCTCTACGACCTCTTGCGCAACACAAACTTCCGCGGCGTGTCGCTCAACCTCACGCGCAAGTTCGCGCAGCAGCTCTGCACCGCGCTGCTCTTCCTCGGCTCTCCGGAGCTCAACATCATCCACTGCGACCTCAAGCCAGAGAACATCCTGCTCTGTAACCCCAAGCGTAGCGCCATCAAGATAGTCGACTTCGGCAGCTCCTGTCAGCTCGGCAAGAGGGTATGCGAATCTGTGTTTTTCTCTCTCTGTTTCTCTTTCTTTCTGTCTGTCTCTCTCTCTCTTTTTCTTTCTTTCTTTCTCTGTCTCTTTCTCTTTCTCTCTCTCTTAGTGCACTGCCTACTGGCAGGTCCATGGCATATAGCGCTTCCAGACATCTCTGTCTTCCGCTTTCCTCTTCATGTCCTCGTCATGTCCACGTACGAGGGATCTTTAAATCTTAACATTTCTTATCATTAGGTCTCGCCTATGATCTGTGTGTATGTGTGTGTGTGTATATGTGTAGATCTATCAGTACATACAGAGCAGGTTCTATAGATCGCCTGAAGTGTTGTTGGGTCTCGCCTATGATCTTGCCATAGACATGTGGAGTCTTGGCTGTATACTGGTCGAGATGCACACCGGAGAACCTCTCTTCTCTGGCAGCAACGAGGTTTGTCTCTCTTCTCTCTCTCTCTCTCTCTCTCTCTCTCTCTCTCTCTCTCTCTCTGTCTATCTCATCTCTCATTCTATCTTACTGGCTCACCTTCTCACGTTATTGGCCTGTACATATACTTGTATACATGTCTGTATATATGTATTTGTATGTTTAGTATGATGAGATGATGAAGATAGTGGAGGTGTTGTGTGTACTTGTATGTGTGTGTATGTGCATCTATGTGTGTGCGTGTGTGTATGTGCATCTATGTGTGTGTATGTGTATTTGTATGTTTAGTATGATGAGATGATGAAGATAGTGGAGGTGTTGTGTGTACATGTATGTGTGTGTATGTGCATCTATGTGTGTGTGTGTGTATGTGTGTTTGTATGTTTGGAATGATCAGATGATGAAGATAGTGGAGGTGTTGTGTGTACATGTATATGTGTGTGTGTGTGTGTGTGTGTGTGTATGTGCATCTATGTGTGTGTGTGTATGTGTGTTTGTTTGTGCAGTATGATCAGATGATGAAGATAGTGGAGGTGTTGTGTGTATGTGTTTGTGTGCATGTATGTGTGCTTGTATGTGTAGTATGATCAGATGATGAAGATAGTGGATGTGTTGTGTGTATGTGTATGTATGTGTACTTGTATGTGTAGTATGATCAGATGATGAAGATAGTGGAGGTGTTGTGTGTACATGTATGTGTGTATGTGTATGTATGTGTACTTGTTATTGTAGTATGATGAGATGATGAAGATAGTGGAGGTATTGTATGTATGTGTATGTGTAGTATGATCAGATGATGAAGATAGTGGAGGTATTGTATGCATGTGTATGTGTAGTATGATCAGATGATGAAGATAGTGGAGGTATTGTATGTGTGTGTGTATGTGTGTTTATACGTGTAGTATGATCAGATGATGAAGATAGTGGAGGTATTGGGGGTTCCACCCGTTCACATGCTCAGCCACGCTCCCAAGGTCGCACGGTTCTTTGATCGGCTCTCGGACGGCACCTACGTACCTAAGCGTACTAAAGAAGGGAGGATGGTAAGTGTTGTTCTCCACCGCTATCAGTCAGCTAATCAGTGGGGATTATCCTTCGGCTGTCTGGCTAATTATATTGTGATTGATATGTCGGTCAATCATTTAGGATGATATTGATGACAATAATGAGCAGTCAATTTATTGCATCATTATATGTAGATCGTGTGTTGTGTATATACTTGTGTATATATATGTACATGTGTTTATATTATAAATTTATATATATATATATATATATATATATATATATATATATATATCATATAGGTTAGGTTAGATTAGATCGATTTGGTTGGTTGGTTGATTTGAATGATTGGTTGATTGAATGGTTGGTTGGTAGAAAGACAGACAGACAGACAGTAAAGAGAGAGGCAGGAAGAGATTAATTAATTGGTTGATCTGTTAATTGATTGATTGACGTGCAGTACAAGCCACCAGGGTCTAGACGCCTGACTGACATCATAGGAGTGGACATAGGAGGACCTGGAGGACGTAGATTGGGAGAGTCCGGACACTCTGCTGCCGCCTATCTCAAGTTCAAGGATCTCGTCGAGAGGATGCTCGACTATGATCCCAAGACCCGCATACTACCCTACTATGCACTGCAGGTAGAGTTGTTGTTGTTGTCACTACACTTATACCCTCACAGCTACACTTGTGCTCTGACAGCTACACTTATACCCTTATATATATATACTACCCTACTATGCACTGCAGGTAGGGTTGTTGTTGTTGCCACTACACTTATACCCTCACAGCTACACTTGTACCCTTATATATATACTACCCTACTATGCACTTCTACATTTATATCCTGACAGCGGCACTTATACCCTGACCGCTACACTTGTACCGTGAGAGCTACACTTATACCCTTATGTATGTTATGGTCTCAAGACCCGCATACTGCCCTACTATGCACTCCACTAACAGGCGGAACTTTTCGTCAGTAGTGTTACCTGTAGATAAAGAGATGCTCTGGTAGCGTTAGGTCTAAAGATGACAAAAATGTCTTGACCACTTTCTCTATGATTCTTTAGAATTAATACATTTTTTGTGATTATCATCATATCATACATGTCAGGTTTGTTTGTTCATGTAATTTACTGTCAGATTAATTATTTAGATGACTGTTTCATTGACTGATTGATTGATTTATTGTAGCATAACTTCTTCAAGCAGACAACCGATGAAGGTACTAACACAGCTGCTGCGCATAGCTCCGCCTCCTCGTCTTCGTCCACAGCCAATCAGATCGCTGCAGCTAATCTATTTCAAGCTGCTGCTGCGGGCTCGTCGTCAGCTGCTGGGCCCATGCAACAGGTCTGAATGCTTGCTGTAGACTACTATAGGATAGGCTGCGTTAAGCCTATATGATGATGATGATGATGATGGTGGTGGTGGTGGTGGTGGTGGTGGTGGTGATTATGATGATAATGATGATGATCATCATCATCATCAGACGATGACGATAATAATAATAATATAATAATAAAGGCTTAACGTCCTTTTTCTCATCCAAGGATGATGTCAGGGACATGATGATGATGGTGATGGTGATGGTGATGATTATGGTGACGATAACGACGACGACGGTGGTGTGGTAGTGATGACGGTGGAGTATATTGTGATGATGATGTTGGTGATGATGATGAAAGATTGATTGATCAGTTGATTGATTTTTTATTTGTTTCACTGATCAGTTGATTTATTGATAGATTAATTGATCTGTTGACTGATTGATTGATTGGTTGATGTACAGCTATCTGGCAGTGACGCAGCGATGCTCGGCACATCGGTGGACCTCCTACCTGGGGTTCGACATCCTGCGACAGCCGGAGACCACGCCTCCAGACATCGAACGAGCAGAGCTCCCCCTCAAGACTCCTCCCACGGCGACAGCTCGTCGAGGCACCGGGGCGTGGCCTCGAGTAACCCCGCCCACCACGCGAGCGACTCCTCCCAGGGCGGCGACACATCGTCTAGCTCCTCCTCCCACGACCCCGCTTCCTCGCAGCCGTCGCACCGGAGACACAACCACTTCACGACCATCAGCGGCGCGGCGGCTGCCGCCGGGAGATCCGCCGCTGCGCCGACTAGCTCCGAGTTACCGGCGCCGCTACAGCCCGCCGCTACGTGGCACCAGACGTCGACCGAGACATAGGACTCTAGATCGGCGCCTAGGATCATTGACATGACTCTCACTGTAGCGCTAGTGGCTAACAGCTTACAGGGCCTTCTGGTGTAATAGACACAGCGCTAGACATAGACACTCTATACCGTGCAACAGAAGAATCTATGAAGTAGATTATAAAGCGCTAAGACTCTGTACGGAGTTGCACTGGGAATGGTTAGAAGGCTACTGCTAGATTATGCGGTAATGTGACACTACAGAGTAGCACGAGTCTGGTAGAGCACATGCATAACGGTCCTTCACTCAAGGGACGAGACGCTTGCGTCGGTCTCAATAAACTACTGGCGACGCGTCATCAGAACGTATAATACGACTAGGAAATATCAGACGAGCAACGCGTGCAGCACGATCACACCAAGCCCCGTGCCGCAGTCGAGAGCGACCTACGATTGAACTATAGCAAACTGACTGTCTGTGCTCGTCGCGCTGTTGGAGTTAGCGCGGTAGTGGATCGTGCTGGTCGCGCCTGTGTTAACTTGTTACTGGCTGCTTGGCTTAAACAGGGTCGTTATGTTATATGGGGCGTGCCGTGTAGGTCGCTGTGTTGTTTAAGACGAACCGTGAGGGTCGCTATGTTGTATAGGACGAACCGTGAGGGTCGCCATGTTGTATAGGACGAATTTTGGGCTTCGCTATGTTGTATAGGACGAATTGTGGGTATCGTTGTGTTATATGGGAGGTACAGTGGGAGATGTTGAACTGTGAAGTGTAGTCCTACAACTGTTTCCTCTACTGGAGTATCTTCTGGTGCACTCTTTCCAGGAACTTAATCTCCAGTCACCTGAAAATTGTTACGTCACATGGTCCATTTAACTCAACCTGGAACCTCTGCATCATCTTTTGGAATCTTACTTCAGCAGGAAAATAGTCGCTTCCACCAAGATTGTCCCATTCCATCAGGAGCATCTCCTGCTACCCGTAGTATCCGCTTCTACCTGGAGCATCTTCTACCCGGAGTATCTTCTTCTACGTGGAGCATCTTCTACCAGGAGCATCTTCTTTTACCAGGAGCGTCTCCTTCCACTAGGAGCGTCTCCTTCCACCAGGAGTGTCTCCTTCCACCAGGAGCGTCTCCTTCCACCAGGAGTGTCTCCTTCCAGCTGGAGCATCCCTCTTCATCTGGTGCATCTTTAAATGATCAGAAGCAGCGGCTTCAAATTTTAAAAAGTGGTTTCAGGTGATAAACAGCGGCTCTAGATGAATGATAATTCTTCAGATGATAAGAAGCGGCTTCAGATAATAAGGAGCAGCTTATTAGAGCTGTTTAACGCACGAGTGGTGTGTTGAACATTGTCTGCCGGAGTAGGTGGCTGCATCGCACAGCAGCGCTGAACCTCTCTGAATGGCACTGAATCTCTCTGAATGGCGCTGAACCTCTCTGAATGGCGCTGAACCTCTCTGAACGGCGCTGAACCTCTCTGAGCGGCGCTGAACCTCTCTGAGCGGCGCTGAACCTCTCTGAGCGGCGCTGAACCTCTCTGAGCGGCGCTGAACCTCTCTGAGCGGCGCTGAAGTATTGTTAACTGTTAAATTGTACCTGTAGCTGTCGCATGCTGCTTGTTATCATCGCTGTCGCACCTAGCGCGAGCACTGCTCGCAGCCTCCTACAAAACTGGGTTGAGTGGTTGAGAGTGACTCGTTTAGAGTCGTCTGCACACTTTTAAATAGTTTTCTAATGTACTTCCCTATTTTAAAGCGGAATTAAAAATAGATGCGGCGGTGGGGGGGGGGTCTAAGATCTCTGCAGATCAGAAACTCTAACTCTACTACAGTTGTGTGAGTTCTTGTGTTTAAAAATGACTTTGCTTATCTCTCCATCACGCATTGTGTCTCGCTGCATACGCACTAGTGTGTGCGTGTATTTGTAAATGACATTGCTTGTCTCTTCATTATTCTATATATCTCACTGCGCATGCTCTTGTGTGTGTCTTGTGTACTATAAATATAGATTTCTAATAATAAAAGTACAGAACTGTTATCATTGGACAGTAGCGACTCTCGTGCTAGCATCATCTCTGTATGTGTGTGTATGTGTGTGCATATGTCTCTGCTTGTTTGTTTGGCCGCCCTCTCTTGTCTACGTGTGCGTTTGTTTGGTACATCATCTCTCTCTCTGTGCGTGTGTGTGTGTCTGTATGCATGCATATATATGCGCTTGTTTGTGTAGCCCACCCATGAGACCCCCTTGAAAAATCACTGTTACTATTTTTTATTATAAATTTTTATTACTTTTATTATTATTTTCTAATATCTTGGGTGAAGATTAGGATTTGGTGCAGTTGAGTGGAGAAATCAAACACCTTGAATTGTGGCTCAAGGTCTTCCAGCTGAAATAGACACAGCGCTCATTGAATCTTTGCTGAGCAATCCTTCGTAAAAGTCCTGAAGTCGCAGTTACGAGACGACGCTACAGCTGTAGACGTTTGTTTTGAAACAATGCATTAAGCACGATGATAATTACCATTTCCTATCTTCTAATAATAAAGAAACCCATTGAAATCGATTAATTTGTGCTTTTAAGATCCAACTGCTAGGATCGACAATGGAAAAACAGCATTTGTATGTCAACAAACTACGTCCGGCCTTCACCTTCTAGTGTCTGTTTACCTATTTCCTATTGGCTATATCGTTCAACCTTGACCATGAATCGTCACACATTTGCGAGGATTTGAAAACCTTTACCAACGAATTGAAACATAGATCTCCCATATTGCAGGCTAATAGTTATCATATATTGCAGGCTAATAGTTATCATATATTGCAGGCTAATAGTTATCATATATTGCAGGCTAATAGTTATCATATATTGCAGGCTAATAGTTATCATATATTGCAGGCTAATAGTTATTAATAATATCTTTGTGTTACTGAAAATATTCAATTTAGTACTTCCATCAATTTAATACTTGTATATATCTTAGCTAGTGTCAAAATTACTTAGCAAACGTCAGAGACTGCTTTCGTTTGATGAGCGTCTAGGTTCCAGAAGTTGCTACGAAATTTTCAATCCCGACCTTAGCTAAACTGGGATTCAAGGGAAGATGATGATTGTTATAATTTTTTAAATTATAAAGTTATTATTAGTTATATCAATATTATTATTAGTTATTATTATTATTGCAATCTACGCTTTGTGTGCGCAGTTCGAGTGCTTTTGCAGTTTACGAGTGTAATGAAGTGGAAAGATAAGCACAGGATGCGAGTGTTTTTGTTGTACATAATGTGCATAAATGTGTGCTACAGGTGTGCGCGGGAGGAGCTAATGTACTGTTGTAAATAATATATGCACAAGTTTGTGCGCGCGTGTTGTGTGCGGTTGTACACAATGTGTGTGTGTGTGTGCAGCGTATGAGTGTACAAATCTGTAGAGATGAGAACACACGTGTTTGAGTGTACACATCTGTAGAGATAAGCACACACTGTGTGTGTGTACACTGTGTGTGTGTGTGTGTGTTGTACATAATGTGTGTGGGTGGTGTGAGTAGGTAGAGTCGTTTTGTTGTAGATACCGTCTCCTCTCTCTCTATCTCTCTCTTAATCCCTTCTTCTGTCTCTGTCCCTGTCTCTCTCTCTCTCTCTATCTCTCAGTCTCCCTCTCTCCTACTTCCTTCTTCTGTCTCTCTCTCTCTCTCTCTCTCTCTCTCTCTCTCTCTCTCTCTGTCTCTCTAGTGTGCAGTATGTAGTATGCTAATTCGCTTTTCTATCGTTATAGAATTATTAGACGTTAAATTAGACGATTTTCAACAGAGGGGCCCTCCCACTTGTTAGCATACCAGTTCTTTTCAGTTTGTTACTTCCTGCTAAATTGCATCCTATCAGTCTCAGCCCTTCTACGCAATTGCATTACTTGTAGACTAATTGGATCATTTTCACGCAATGCTACCTATCCATGGTAGAATCTTGAACGAAACCGGAATCTTTCCTAAATCGCCGTATCATATTTTCTAGGCCAGTGTTTTACTGACTTGGCCATTGAACCGTGACGTTTACTAAACTCCTCCATACTGGTCAGTGAGCATTAGACAAATGTTGTTATCTCTCGTCCCTGACGTCGTTTTTGGTTGATGAAACAAACGTTAAATTGATCGATTGAGTATAGCAAGCTTTGTATATGCAGTAAATGGTTTTGAAATAGATAGATGGTAATGCATTGCAGCTAAAGCTTGCTTCATGCCTTTGCAGTAGTAATAAAAGTAAATTTCATTTAATTTTCATATAGGCGTTTGCTTGCCTGCCGTAACAAGACTACCTGTCGAGAAGTATAGTATACTGAAATTTAACGAACGTTGAAGATTATAAAGAATTGGACTTGTTATAATGACAATGGTATTTAATCGAAAACAGTAAATTTATCAGTTTAGCGTCTATTTCGTTATTGGCTGACGTCTTCAGATGACATTTTACTGACTGCCTGACTGACTGACTTGCAACATCCAGATTTGAACCGTCACTTCTTAATCACGGTCTGCATACGTTAACTGGCTGGAGCCAGTGGCCTCGGCGGTAAGATACTCGACCGCGGATCAGTATGTCTGGGGTTCAAATCCTAGACTCGCCCGTCACTGACATCGCTTTCGAGTGAGGAAACTGACGTTAACCTTAGCTTGGTTCAGTTGAGAGACCTGTGTAGGTAGATCAGTAGCTACAGTTGTGTGTGGGTCCATTTCCTCATCTGAATGATGCCTGGAGGGAACATCATGAATATAGTCTGCAGCTGTTGTTAATAGTCTGAGGCTGTACGGAAGTAGTATGGTTATAGTTTGACTATGTTCGGTTGAATTGTGCTGTATAGTTGTATAGAATGTTGAAGCCGTGTTTAACGTCTGTTTCTTTGTATTCATAGCTGATAAGTTATGTGCGTGAAGAACTGTTTATAAGCTTTGATTTGTTGACTAATTATTGAATAAGGATTTACTAGACGAATCTGTAGATTCTTTGGTTAGCCGATGTCAAGGATTTCGTCAACTGTTTCTCGGAGTCCATACGGATTCTTTGCGGATTATTGAGAGGCTAGATTTCTGTACCTCTCGATGAGTAATAGGTCCTTATATCACGTGATATAAGAAATGTCACATGTGATATTATGATGTAAGAAATGTCACATGTGATATTATAAATATCACGGGATGTTATAAATATCACGGGATGTTACGGACTCTTTTTTCCCCTCTGGAGCTAGCATTTGGAAGTTTATTTTAGACTCGTCGGTGTCTTGTTGGCAAGCTGATCGACTGTGGACCAGTGGGTGCAAGGTTCAAATCCTGCTAACCCGTCACTGCAAGCAGTCCAACATAAAACCGACATAAAACAGACATTAAACTTGGCTTTTGGTTTTTGTTAAAATAATACTACGTTTCGGCCCCCTCTTCTCTCTCTCTCTTGTTCTGCCAAGTGTCGGGTCTTAGGTATATATTCCTACTCACTGTCTGATTTTTCTGAGTTTACACAGAATAAGAGCATTTACTCCATATTGGCCATAAACCTAGACGATGATTCAATCACAAAATGCCTAATATTTTCCAAATCTTACTGTAGCCTTTATCTCGGGGAAATATGGCTTCTGGTGTGGTTTTCTACTGCTTTCCGTAAATTTCTGGCTAGTTGCGGTCGTTATTCGGCTATAAAATAAAAATAATTAATTTCAACATCTCTACAACGGACATGTCTCTCATTATAACAGAAATCTTGATTCTGATTCTGTGGTAGAAATGTGGTGTTTTCTGAAAAACTTTATGCGGTGGTACTGAGAATAATTTGAAATGATTAAATTTAAGAAACTTATTTCTAATTTAGAGCATGTAATTGTTGTACGTATATTTTTAGTACCTGAATCGCTGTCTGCAATTCAGGAGGTCTTAAATTTAAACGTCTGAAAGTCCCCAGTGTGTAGACTACCGCTATAGGCTATGCCGCAGGGTTGCGCCCTAGTTTGATTTAGATTTTGAAGAGATAGGACGATTTCTAGAATTGATTAATTAATTAGTATAGCTGTGTTTTCTTCGAACTACTGCAGACTTCACGTTTCTGAATAGATTATAGCTGCATCGGAGTCGTGCGAGATTCGCATTGAACTGCGCTGTAATTCTATTATATTGTAACGTATTGGACTGACTGTCTGTTGATTTATTGTCGAGAATTTAGATTAATTATATACCGATCTGTTAACTCTAGTAGCGTCTTACGTTTTGTCTTGTTGTCGTCTAATAATAATAAAAATAATAATAATTTTAAAAAATTTAAATAAATAAAGGTATAACGTGCATTTCCTCATACAAGAATCCTTATGATGTCAGGGACGTATCACATCACAAGTTACTACAAATCAATTCCCAAACGATCTGAAAAAACATGCGCTGAAGAGAAAGAAAAAGATCCTAATCAGTGCCGGTCCGGTGATAAAAAGAGCAAGCAAGATGAAAAAATCAATGATGGGAAGAGATGTGTTTTCAACCTGGAACGGAAAGTGAGAGAGAGAGAGAGAGAGAACTATGTAAATTTAAAAAAACACTCAAATATGAAATGACACTTACTAGGCCGTCAAAGAGGTTATAATATTATAAATCTATCTAGTTGATCATCCATCATAAATACATAAAAAATACAAACTAAACAAACAGTATTGAAAGTAAGAGTAGTAGATCGGGAGCGAAGATCAGGAGGCAGAGAATTTGCAATGTACGGAGTAATTAATCAGTTAGGTAATGTGTCCAGGGTAGTACCAGGTTCAAGTTAGATATAACACGAAGAGACTGCTTTCACGCTCCATCAAGAGCTCTCCTTAGATCAACAAGTTAATCGCTTCACAAAAGGCAATGCCTTATATTCATACCTTCTGTAGCCTATAGCTTTGTAAAATATGTCTTCTGAGATGGCTAACCGTTGCCTTCTTTGCCTTCTTTAGCTTTGGAAAATATGTCTTCTGAGATGGCTAACCGTTGCTTTCTTTTGCCTTCTTTAGCGCTGGGCATCATAGAACTCCGGGCATCATAATCTCCTCCTATTCCTCCTCAAACTTTCTTATTATAAACTTATTTTCTTATTTTAAACTTTAATTATTATTATCATTATTGATATTATTTTATTTTTATTTATTATTAGTGTTATTATTATTATTGATTTCATATGACAATTCGATCATGTCTTTAATCTAACTGACAGTTTTGCATTGTTCAACACTTTAGCAGTTACGCCCAGCATATAGCAACTGCTCAAGTTACATGAATCAATTATCTAGCTAATTATCTTGTTCCAAGCCTTTGCTGCAATTGCTGCAACTTCAGACTCTAGTATTTAAGTACAATTAAGTCGAAACCAAACAGGAAATTCATATAATATACATATATATGCCTATATATATATGCATATATATATATTTATATGTATATACAATACATATGTAAATATACATGTATATATATGTATATAATATATATATTATATGTATATATAATATATATGTATATATATATATGTATATAGTTTATATACATATATGTATGTATATATATACATGTATATATATATATGTATGTATATATATGTATATATATGTATATGAACTATATACATATATGTATGTATATATATACATGTATATATATACATATATGTATGTATATATATACATGTATATATATGTATATATATATATGTATATGCAGATATAGTATAAATATATATTATATACATGTATATATATACATTTATATATATATATATATATAATATATGTATAGTCTACTGTATAATTATAATATACTGTAGTAATTCATACTGATAAACTAGGGCTAAGCAACGATAACTTAGAACTTACAACGTACGTCAGAACAAATGAAAGAAGGAATCTTGCAACCAAAATACGAAGATTAAATTGGATATGACATTTACTTAGGTTACCTGACAATAACGAAACGGATAGCGAAACCGATATAGTGTAAGCGATGTATGCTATTTTTTATACAAATTTACAGCTTAACAGTTAGTTGATTGATAAGTAATTAAATTAGAACGAGAAAGGTCGCAGTTTAATTGCTTCTCTAGCAAGAGACTGTCTAAAGTTTATAGTTTAACGGTTGTGCCTGTTTTATGAATTATGACGCTGCAGCCCTTGAATATCTCTTCTCCCAGTGCACTGCCAAGTGGCAGGTTCAAAGTACATATTCATACTCAAAGTCTGTTTTCTCGCTCTATAGGAGCGCTCATTAGAACATCATGTTAATCCCTCTTCACAAAGTCTATGCCTTTTCATACCTTATGTAGCCTATAGCTTGGGAAAATATGGCTTCTGAGGTGGTTTCCCGTTGCCTTCTTCGGTTAGATGGATTAATTACCATTTAATCCTGTGGGAAAATATTTCATGGTGAGGCGAGTCCCTTCTAGCCATCCTCAGCTCCTGCCTTAGTCGCCTTTTACGTACACGCAGCAGATTGTTTGCGGTTGCTCTATTCTGCAGTGATCCAACCACACCCGAGCAAAACACGGGATCCTTCTATATATGTAGATTGAAATTTTACAATCCTGAATAATTAAAACAAATATTTAATAGTTTTCCGATACAAATTTTGTAAATTTAATAAATAGAAGTCTTTACCTTCACTGGCTAGACAAAGACAAAGTGGTGATGTCGGTAAAATATTCGACCGCGGATCAGTGTGTGCGGGATTCAAATCCTGTGCTCGCCCGTCACTGACATTGCTTTCGAGTGAGGAAACTGACATTAACCTTAGCTTTTATTAGCTTTTTTTATCTAACCCCCCTCTTCTTCAAACAGTAATAATTAATGCCTGCCCAGCCTTAAAGTAGTCCCCGATGGATTTTAAAATTTAATTAAATTTAAATTTAAAATTAGTTGTAGTTTTGTTCTGTAACAGAAAAATTTGATGAACTAAATGGTGTCTTAATCAGAATGTAACTAATCCAAAGCTGTCGTGGTGGTCAGACTAGTTTACTATAATTTCTATTTTGATTTTACTTTCTATGTTAGTGCTGTTTTGTTTGATTTCTGTTCCTTTTTTATTCCTGTCAAATGTTGACAAAGAAGTAGACATATATGTAGATTTCAGTCGTTTTTATTACTGTATATCTGAGAGATTTAATTTTATTACTATCACTCGCACTGAAATCGGTCAGCGGTGGTGCCTAAATGTTGGAAACTTCAATTTGCTGCCGTAACACAGTTTGTCGGGTTTTAAAGCAGCAAGTTTGTGAGATAAGTTGATAAGCCACAGTAGCCTACTGCAGCTGGAAGAGTATACATGTAGAGTGTACTGTACATGTAGTTGCTAATACGGTATTGTAAACGAAAGCCTTTTTTTACCACGTATAGCGATATAGCGAAGTAGCTGCTGCCACTGCATAGATAGTTAACTTAATATTCATACTCAAAGTCTGTTTTCTCGCTCTATAGGAGAGCTCATTAGAACATCATGTTAATCCCTCTTCACAAAGTCTATGTCTTTTCCATACCTTATGTAGCCTATAGCTTGGGAAAATATGGCTTTTGAGGTGGTTTCCCGTTGCCTTCCTCAGTTAAATGGATTAATTACCATTTAATCCTGGGGGAAAATATTTCATGGTGAGGCGAGTCCCTTCTAGCCATCCTCAGCTCCTGCCTTAGTCGCCTTTTACGTACACGCAGCAGATTGTTTGCGGTTGCTCTATTCTGCAGTGGTCCAACCACAGTTGACTTCAGTTTTCTGATAGTTGACTTCAATTTTCTGATAGTTGACTTCAATTTTCTGATAGTTGACTTCAATTTTCTGATAATTGACTTCAATTTTCTGCTGTGACTTAGTTTCGTAGAGTTATAAAGAAACATGCTTGTGAGACAAGTTTATAAGTCACAGTAGCCAACTGCAGCTAGAAGAGTATAGAGTGTAGTCGCTAAACTTGTAAACGACAGTCCTTTCTGCCACAAGCTGCTGCTAATGCTGCGGAAATAGTTTACTAGAATGCCAGTAAAGCTTAACACTGGCCTCTCACAGTCAATCCTTTCTGATCAGATATCTGTCAGATAAATCTGATCGTGGTGAGTGGGAATCTGACCGTGGTGAGTGGGCTTCGTCAGATATATCTGAACAGATATCTGTAGAGAGAAAACTGATCATCAGTGACCTCGTGAGGATGATACTGCGAACCGATTTATATAGTAGGCTATCTATATTTAATAAAGGCATTCTTTAACTTCGATTTCTCACCTTTATTTACAATTTTCCTCTTATGTTATCATTATTTTATAGGTCCTCAGTGAATGACGCCCCTGCCTAAAAAATGTTAGTGGAAGCTGAGGAAGGCACAGGAGGCCCACCTCATAAGTAGAACCCCCCAAGATTAATGGTACATCTTGTTAAATGATGTAAAGATCTACTCATGAGATAAAGATGAGTGGAGGCGTTATATACCCTGGACCTGCCAGTAGGCAGTGCACTAAGAGAAAGAGAGAGAGAGAGAGGGAGATAGGTCCTAATAAATTCTAGCATTAGAAACAGTGGTGTCCATCCCCCTAAAGCAAATGCTCATGCACGCATATTTCCCCCTCGCCTAACTCACGGTGCGTAATTTTTCCACTCCCCCTCTTTTTAAACTCCGTACATTTTCCACTTCTCTCTCCCCCTATTCTGTCTACTAAGCAACTTGCGCTGTTGTTGACATCGTGTGTTAGCCCCTTGATTGGAAAGTATGACAGCCAGATGTACTTGTAACTTGTATAGGCTGCTGCCAGTAGGTTGAGCAATTTAAAACCGGATAATATGTGCTGAACGTAAATTTCTATTTATATACCACACATGTATTTATTTACACGTGTACATGTACATGTACATGTGTATTTATTTAGCACATGTGTGTATTTGTATATAAAGTAACCATCTAGAGCTATTGGTAACGTCAGTTTCCTCACTCGAAAGCAATGTCAGTGACGAGCGAGCTCAGGATTTGAACCCCGCACATACTGATCCGGGGTAGAAGATCTTATCGAAATACCACTGGCTCCAGCCAGTGGTATGCCGATACCAGTGCCAGCAGAATGTACTAAATATAGTTTAACTTATACATGTAGCTTGTAGACTGCCAGTAGACTGAGCATGGCTATATATTTCTAATGATACACAGCACATGTAGATACATGTAAATATATTGTATATATAATATGATCTCTATAAAGCGGCTAGTGGCTCGGTTTGCTAAGCACCAATCACAATCAAGGATACGGTATCTAGTATGCGCTACCGTCGTCAGTGTTGGATTGTATCTCTTAACGCAGTCTAGTGTAGACGTTCAGCCACACCGCACGGCCAGGAAACCCCTTGGGTATGTGGCAGTTATGGATTAATTTGTATCAGTTAGCAAGTCAGTCAGTCAGTCAATCAATCAATCAATCTATTAGTCAATCAATCAATCTATAAATCAATCAATCAAGCAATCAATTGTTCAATCTGTAAATCAATCAATCAATTAATTAATCAAGCAAGCTAGCAGTCAGTCAATCAATTTATCTGTTAATATATCTATCTAATTATCTATCTAGCAATCCATCAGTTAGTAAATTAATCCATCAACAAATCAGTCAGTCAATCAATTATTATTTCCTACAAAATTTGCAATAATAATGATAGTAATAATATTATAATAATAATATTATTATAGTAGTTATATTATTATTGTTTTAATCATCATCATCATCATCATCATTATCATTATTATTATCATCATCATCATCATTATTATTATCAGATACGCAGAAGCACTACAACAGCATGCTTCGGTGGATAAATTCATTCTACTCTCTCTGGTAGACTCGGCCTTTGTCGACATGGCTCTCAACCTTTACTACGCCAGTCTACGTCCACACAACATCGAGCACTTTCTGTTCTTGGGAGCTAGCAGGGAGGCGTGTGAGGTACTAGCCAATCACTCAGTGCAGTGCTTTCACTATGCTAGCGATGTGGTATGTAAAAACATTCAGTGCTTTATTCGTAAACTATATTACATTCCGTTATTTGTACGCCGTAATTTATTTCTATTTCGTAATGATATATTCACTTATTCTCTCATTTAAATCTAATAAATTCAGTTATTCGTAAGCATTTAATGTAATATAATTTAGTATAATATATAATATAATATAGATATAATATTATATTAATTATTATTATATATTAAAATATAAACTAGTATATATATATATATATATATATATATATATATATATATATATATATTATATACTAAGTATTATTATATATAATACTATTTTAATATTAATATTATATATTTATATATACTGTATATATAACATAATTTTAAAATAATGTAAGCGTTAATTTCTTTAGTGGCATTTAT
>CAJHZI010000760.1:190000-192973 GCA_905160935.1 Enchytraeus crypticus
GATGAAGCAAGCCGGTATCTCAGCCAGTCGTTTATACGTAAGATGAACATCAGGACCCGAATGATACTCGCCGCTCTGAGAGCTAACTACACTGTCCTACATACTGACCTCGACATCTTCTTCGTCACCAATCCCATACCTGAGCTAAAGGTTCGTGCATGAGAAGAGTAAAAGCTGGTAAAGCTATTGTTAACGTCAGTTTCCTCACTCGAAAGCGATGTCAGTGACGGTTGAGCCCAGGACTTAAACCCCGCATACACTTATCCACGGTCGAATATCTTACTTAATCGCCACTGGCTCAAGCCAGTACGAAAAGATCACATGCTGTGACGTTTTAATTTATTTTTAATAAATAATTTAATAATTAATTAATCTTAGTCAGAAAAGTATAGTTTTCTCAGAGAATGACGCCCCTGCTCAGTAAATGTCAGTCGAAGCTGAGGAAGGCATAGGGGCCCACCTCATCATAAGCAGAATCCCCCAAGAATAATGGTATATCAAAAATAATTTTCTAGATGATTAATAGATCCACTCGTATGTGGTCATGAAGAGGAAAACGGAAGATAGAAATGAGTAGAGGCATTGCATACCACGGACCTGCCAGTAGGCAGTGCACTAAGAGAAAGAATTTTACGTCGGTTTCATCTTTCGAAATCGGTAACGGACTAAGCCGGGATTTGAATCCTGCTAATACAGATCCGATTGGACTCCAGATCAGTTGCAGACTAACCATTTACATCTTGTTCATCCAATGTCCATGAGTTTCGACTTAAACCTCTTTTTCTTTAATTCCCTCTATCTTTGGCCTCATTTTCTGATTTCAACTCTACAATATTTTTGTTCTTTTGTTCTCCGACTTGAATTTGTATCAATAGTGCTAGAGACTGTCATGGATGAACTTATCCCTCTAACTGTTATATTATGCTGTTACGCCAATGTTAATTAGCTTATAATAGCAAACAGACCACATTCATCATCATCATCAGCTTCTTCTTCTTCTTCTTCTTCCCTTTAATCCCAGTTTAACTGTGGTCTGGTCCGTCTGGATATGAATAGATCTTTTCCATTCATTTTAGAATATCTTTCCAATTTATGGAGCTTAGGCGCGCACCAACCTAATGCCTTTTTGACGTTGGACAAACAAAATTAACAAGCGACATTTATTGTTAATAATAATAATAATAAATTCGCTAGAGGCGCTCGAGGTGGTTAGTTTGTTTACGCACACCTGTGTTTTTCTTTAGCACTTTTTATCGTTTTTCTTCACTTCTGCTAATTTTTTCTACTTTGTCTTTTGTCATACTGCTTTTATATATATCCCTGTACGCCCAGGCCCTTTTATTTCTATTCTTTTGTGCGCATTCGGCTTATTTTACCTTTTATTAAATCTGCATTATGCTTTAGTTTTCACCTGCATTGGACTATTGGACTGCAGCTATTTGCAGTAGTGTTCCAGTTGTAATTCTTTTATCTCTCGCTTGCTATGCCGTGTTTGCCACATGCCTGCCAGACAGACTTGGCCACTGTCTCAGACTGCCAACAAGAAAACTGGCATCTGTTCGGTGTGCCTAGCTCAACGTCAGCTTCATTCGGGAGACGGAAAGGTCCATCTTCATGGCCCATTGGATAATCGGTGCCCGGGTTCCAACCAACCTCCCTTGCAGATCTCCGCACAGGCGGCAGCTTCGCAACCAGGTCTTGCAGTTTCTGATATAAGGAATAGCATCAGGAATCGGAGCTGCGACTCTGGTTCGGCTAGTCAGAGTTCTCCTCCCACTGCTGCTCCCAATTCTGCTAACTTATCTCGCAATTCATTTTCTTCTCAGCCGCTCATTCTTGAACATCCCTGCTTATCGCGACCAACAATAAAACACATTCCCAAATCAGCCAGACCTGCTTGTTCAGCAGCCTTGATTGATGCCTTCCGTAAGATCGAAAGCGATCCCTCAGTTTTATCATACTGGTCAGATTTGTTGCTTTTCGCATCTTCGGTTTTGCAAGTCCCTGCTCGCACAGGTAAAAGGCATAATCTAAGCTCTTTAATTAAGAAAAGGTTGGAGGGCCTAGGTACTAGTGCTCCCACTGAGCCGGTCGTAGAAAGAATTAAAAGAGCTCATCATTCTCATGACTCCCGTGCCTCAGCAGTCAGGTCCAAAATGGAAGATGGAAATGTTTCGGCAGCTGTGCGCATCCTCTGTTCAGACGAAAGCCCAGCGCAATGCACCATAAACACTTTCAATATCCTGAAGGCCAAGCACCCACCCGCAGCTAGTAGCAGTATAATGGCACCCCTTCCGGACTCAATGGCGACTCCACCCATTCAAGTCTCAGAGCAGGATGTTGTCAAAGCTGTACGTAGCTTTCCAGCAGGCTCAGCAGGTGGTCCTGATGGCCTTCGCCCTCAGCATCTTCTGGAGCTTGTGACTTGTAGAGAGTCGGCTGGGACATTTTTGACCGCTTTGACTTCTTTCGTGAATCTCCTTCTTAGAGGTCTTGCCCCCCTGAGGTCCAACCGGTGCTGTTTGGTGGTAAACTCTTCGCACTCAATAAGAAATCTGGCGGCATTCGCCCCATTGCAGTGGGTTACACTTGGCGTCGTTTAGCCGCTACATGCGCAAATCGCTATGCAGTATCTGCTCTCAGCGAATACTTGAGCCCAATTCAACTTGGAGCTGGTATTCCAGGTGGCTGTGAGGCAGCTGTTCACGCTACTCGCCGTTTCGCTGAGTCAATGCCAGCTGATCACTTCGTGGTAAAGCTAGACTTCTGCAATGCTTTTAATTGCTTGAGTAGATCACGAATGCTCAGCGAAATACATCACAGGATACCAGAGCTGTATAGTTTCCGCCATCTAGCTTACTCAAGCCCTTCGTGGTTGAAGTTCGGAGACTGGTGCATTGAGTCACAGGAAGGAGTCCAACAAGGGGAGCCCTTAGGGCCCATGCTGTTTTGCCTGACTATTCACCCTCTCCT
>CAJHZI010000761.1:0-32500 GCA_905160935.1 Enchytraeus crypticus
AGGCCAAGAATTTGGGCTTCAGTTGAATCGTACCAAGTGCGAAGTCATATCATCAGTTTGCAAATCTCCGGGCAACTCAGTTTTGTCATCATTTGTGCCAATGTGCCTATCCCATAGTTCTCTACTCGGCGCGCCACTCTCTGGAGAAGAAGATACTACCACCGCTTTATCCAGTCGCCTTGAAGACCTCAAACGTACAGCATCGCGCTTGAAGTCGCTAGCCGCGCATGATGCTTTAACAATCCTTCGCTTTTCTTTAAGTGCACCTAAACTTATGCACGTTCTGCGCTCTAGTCCGAGCTTCTCTAATCCGCGGCTTTTAGACTACGACGAGGATCTTAGGCAATGCTTGTGCGCCGTTATCAACGCAGATTTAGATTTGTCTGCTTTGCTAGTTGGCAGCAAGCCAGTCTCCGCTGTGAGGCATGGGTGGCGTTGGAATTCGTCATTTGTTTCCCATATCGCGCATTCAGCACTTCTTGGGCATCAGCGAATGGGAACGCCAGGCAGTCTGCACAGACGCCAGCAGCATAAGCTGCCTCCCTTTCTCCCGATAGTCCATTGACGTGAGTTGTCAGTTTGGTCCAAAAGCATTCACCTCCAGTGCTCCTACCTTCTTACCTCAGTCAGTAGCCCCAGAAATCATGGGACCGTCCTATAGTGGATCGGATTTATAAACAGTTGTATGAATCCAAGTCCAAGGCATTGGGACAGAGCCGGAACCCCTCCTAGCTGTATCAATCAAAAGAAGCAGCGACTGGCTTCACGCTCTCCCTGTTGCTTCTTGTGGGCTTTTTTTAGACAAGGAGGCGATTCGAGTAGCCTTTAGTTTCCGTTTAGGGGCGAAAACTTGCGAGCCTCACATGTGCCCCTGCGGTCATGAAGTCGACGCTTTAGGTCTCCACGGCCTCTCCTGCAAACGAAGCTCAGGTAGAATTTCTCGCCATCACAATTTAAATGACATAATATGGCGAGCACTTTCGAGAGCAGGCATCCCTTACTCTAAGGAACCAAGTGGGTTGTCCAGATCAGACGGCAAGCGTCCGGACGGCATGACTTTAGTGCCCTGGTTGCAACGGTAAATGTGCCGTATTGGACGTCACGGTCATTGACACTATGGCAAACTCCTACATGAATACGACTTCAGTCACAGCCGGTGGAGCTGCTGTTCATGCCGCCTCTAGGAAGTTGGATAAATACCGTGATCTGTCCTTAGGATATGAAGTTGTTCCGGTGGCTATTGAAACCATGGGCCAGATGAATCCCGAAGGAGTTGACTTTATTAATGGCATAGGCAGACTTATTGCAGAGCAAACCGGTGATAAGCGAGAGACATCTTTTCTTTGGCAAAGGCTTTCCATGACTTTGCAAAGATTTCATGCAGTCTGCTTCAACAATTATTTTAAGCCGATTGATGACCTCGAGTAGCCGGGCGGCGATTCAGCACGTATTGCTTGAATCGTTTTTATCAAACCCCAGGTTCTTTACACCGGGGTAAAAAACAAAAAAAAAAAAAAAATAAAAAAAAAAAAAAAAAAAAATAATAATAATAATAATAATAATAATAAAGGTTGAACGTCCGTTTCCTCATACAAGGATGATGTTAGGGACGTCATCCTTTATGGTATTAAGATAATAACTGCTTTCCTCGTGTTGTGTCCGGGTTGCTTGAAGAATTGACCAACTGGTGACTGCACGTGTTGTAGAGGGCGACTAAAGCATTAAGATATAAACCAAAGTCAGAAAGGGCATTCGGTTGGTGAGCGCCTAGGCTCCAGAAATTGCTACATAATTTTCTAATCCCTGTTCTAGTTAAACTGGGATTCAAGGGATGATGATGATGATTACGATGAATTATGGTGTATTGAATTCTGTTACTTAGTTTAGTTTAGTCTAGATTGTAAATCTATACATTGATTGATTGGTTGAATCGGAGTTAAATTTAATTAATTAATTAAAATAACATGTACATGTACATCTTCTATTACAGGTGGATTTGCACTTTTGCCGTTCCTGTGGTTTGTGAACTGCGTCTGGTTCCTAAGGGAAGCCTTCTTCGCTCCAGAATACGAACAACAGAAGCAAATAAGAAAATGTATGTTTCTGTGTTTCTAACAATTCTCCATACAGTCAGCTATTTTAATTTATTGCTACTAGTCTTGCTTACTATTATATTTTGGTATTTTTGTCCTATTAACAGTGAAATAATGATAATGTGATAATGTGATATAATGATGATATGATATATAGTGATATAACTTTTTATTTAGCATGTGCGTTAATCCAGATTGTTGCTTCACTTAGCAACAATCACTTTGGCAACTTAGCGTAGACAGTCCACCCGGTAGGCGGGTTAGAGGGCACTCCTCAACGATATGTTTCATGTTTTGCGATTGGCCGCAGTCGCAAAGCGGTGAATCACAAATACCCCAGCGAAACTCACTTTCTCTGCATCTACCATGACCCGTATGGAAACGATTTAAATGGCACCAACTTCCTCTGCAGAGATTCATTACTGGTAGCGCTTGGGACGGATCCTGAACCAGATGGTTTTTTCTAACATCAGCGACTGACCACTCTAATCTCCACTTGGACAGAGATGCCAATGGATCACATTGCTGCAGCATCTCCCAAACAGGATATCGAGATTTGAGTCTCTTCGGAGGAGGATTAGACAAATCCAGTGATAGAGGGAGGGCATTATTTTCACGGACCCTCTGCAGTTACTTGTGTGTTATCTCCTTATGACGGATATGAGGGGGCAGTATGTTACAAGGAACTGGGAGCCACGGCGTTGGAGTTGATTTGATTGTCCCAGAAACTATGCGCATGGAGTCATTTAGATGCGCATCGACGAGTTTTGTATGAGGCGAATGTTCCCATGATGGACAGCAGTATTCAGCCACCGAATAGCACAGAGCAATCGCTGATATTCTTAATGTGATACAATGACTATATGATATAGTGATATAATGATAATATGATATAGTGATACAATGACTATTTGATATAGTGATACAATGACTATTTGATATAGTGATACAATGACTATTTGATATAGTGATACAATGACTATTTGATATAGTGATACAATGACAATTTGATATAGTGATACAATGACTATATGATATAGTGATATAATGACTATTTGATATAGTGATACAATGACTATTTGATATAGTGATACAATGACTATTTGATATAGTGATATAATGATTATATGATATAGTGATATAATGACTATATGATATAGTGATACAATGACTATTTGATATAGTGATACAATGACTATTTGATATAGTGATACAATGACTATTTGATATAGTGATATAATGATTATATGATATAGTGATACAATGACTATTTGATATAGTGATACAATGACTATTTGATATAGTGATACAATGACTATTTGATATAGTGATATAATGACTATATGATATAGTGATACAATGACTATTTGATATAGTGATACAATGACTATTTGATATAGTGATACAATGACTATTTGATATAGTGATATAATGATTATATGATATAGTGATATAATGATTATATGATATAGTGATAATGATATTGATTTAGTGATTGGTTTACTAATTGGTTTACTTGTATGGCTGGATTGATTGCTGATTGATTGATTGTGTTACAGACGTACTGTGGAGCACCATTGGGGTGGTGATTTGGTTGGGTGCTGTGATAGCCTGGGTGTCAGTGTTTCAGCTGAATAGAGCTGAGTGGGGTGCTGCAGCTGATAGCATCTCATTTATCATACCAAAGGGCATTCCTTAGCAAAATCTCCTATCTCTTTGTAGATCATGCATCTCTATACACAATATACTAGACAAATCGCCTATCTCTATATAAATCACCTATCTCTATATAAATCACCTATCTCTATATAAATCTCCTATCTCCATATAAATCACCTATCTCTATATAAATCACTTATCTCTATATATATCACCTATCTCTATATAAATCACTTATCTCTATATATATCACCTATCTCTATATAAATCATCTATCTCTATATAAATCACCTATCTCTATATAAATCACCTATCTCTATATAAATCACCTATCTTTATACAAATATATCATCTCTATAAATAGTATAGTATATAAATCACCTGTCTTTGTTCAAAAAACACCTCTCTCTATATAAATCGCATTAATTACTCTATACAAGTGACCTATCTCTAAACACTTTGTGTATAGATAAATCACCTAACTCCATACATAATATATTAGACAAATCGTCTACTTCTATAAGTAATATACTAGCTAAATCTTCTATCTCAACATATAATATGTATAGTGAAATCTTGTTTCTCTACATGTAATATGTTTAGATAAATCGTCTATCTCTACACGGGATATGTTTAATATATATAACTAAATCTCCTAGCACTACATGCTACGAGAGACATATTCGTATATTATTATTTTATTTTATTGTACTGTCGCTATAAAGCTCTTCAGTGTAACTATCCTGTAGCTAACAGACTGTGGACATTTGAAGATTGTAATCTAGTGTTGTTGTTGTTGTCAGAACTATATAGGTCTTCATGATGTTTAGAAGTTAATAATGTTTACTAGACAAGTTACTAGTGTATCAGTATTTATTTTTTAAGTTCATACGTCCCTGACATGATCCCTGGATAAAGAAACGGACGTTAAACCTTTATTATTATTATCTATATATGGGCTGCGCTAGTGGCTTATTGTCAAGTTGTTCGACAGCGGATCAGTAGGTGCACTGTTCAAATCCAGAGCTCTCCCCGTCACTACATGCTATCGAGTAGGAAACTGACGTTAAATTTGTAATAAGCTTTACTGCTTTAGCCTTCTAATATTAACGTGAAATGTCCTTCCACTAGGAACTCTATCACTTATAATAAGGCGTCTGTAACAGTTAGGCAATATAGTCAATTAATTATCCATTTACCGGTCCGGGGAATGTCTGAGATTTTGCTCTCTGAGTGGCTCGACTGAGAATCGAACCCACGAGAGTTCAATGCACCTCGAGATCAGCGAATTAGAATTTATTTGACGCTACCTGTCGCTCTGCACACTGAGCTATTTAGACAGCCGCATTTTAAGCAATATTATGTCATATTTCTGTTAGATAATTAGGATTAGATACGAACTATTTCTATTTGATTATAAAGTTACAGTATGCTATATATTTTTAAAATACTATTGTAATCACCATGTGTACTCTAATGTGCTGAGTTAATTTTTTTTGTACGTATCCAAACACAATTCATCATCATCATCATAATCATCATCATCATCCTCCCCTTAATCCCAGTCCAACTAGGGTCGGGATACGAATAAATCTTTCCTTCCATTTGTTTTATAATTTTTTTTAGCAATTTCTGGAGCCTAGGTGCTCACCAATCGAATACCCTTTCTGACGTTGATTTGGATCTTAGTGTCAACGGGCGTTAAGTCATTGCTATTATATTAAAATTAATGTCACGAGCTCAAATGAGTGCAAATAACTCAATGAGTGCAAACACCTCAAATGAGTGCAAATAACTCAAATGAGTGCAAACACCTCAAATGAGTGCAAACACCTCAAATGAGTGCAAACACCTCAAATGAGTGCAAACACCTCAAATGAGTGCAAATAACTCAAATGAGTGCAAACACCTCAAATGAGTGCAAACAACTGAAATGAGTGCAAACACCTCAAATGAGTGCAAACACCTCAAATGAGTGCAAACAACTCAAATGAGTGCAAACAACTCAAATGAGTGCAAGCAACTCAAATGAGTGCAAACAACTCAAATGAATGCTAACAACTCAAATAAGTGCTAACAACTCAATTGAGTGCTAACAATTCAAATGAATGCTAACAACTCAAATGAGTGCTAACAACTCAAGTGAATGCTAGCAACTCGAATGAATATTTAATGATATAATTTCGCAATGAAAACGAGCTACAAGTGGTCAGCCTATGTCTTCCTCTTAAGCTTATACCACCCCTGTGATCATACATATACTGGGAAATTTTCCCCGAAGCTGATTTGCCAAGCTGCAGCCAGACTTGTACTACCGTAGGAAAAGAAATCCGCACCCGTACAGACGAGAGCGTGTTGATCATGATCATGAAAGACATCCCAGAATTTCTCACTTCTCCTTCCCTCGGATTCAGTCTCAATCGCACAGCGCAGCTTGAGGTAGAGAGCAAACTGTACAGGACAGACAGAAAGATGAACTGGTCGATTGTCTGACCCATGTATGACAAATCTACAGAGAGCTGCTAGACCAAGAACCTGTTGTATCTCTTTGTCGTACATCTCTATCCACTGTGTGGAGAGGAGAAATGGGAGACCATCTTCTGAAAATTCTCTATTCCCCAGAGAGATATTGCAAGCATTGATGATCTGGTCACAGATCTTGACTGTGGTCTCGTAGTCAGAGAGAAGCGTGTAGTAGTTGTTGGCTGTGTAAGCTTTGTTGGTGAACCAGGATATCGGTACAGTGGGAGAGAGACGGCGGTTGAATTCGTGATAACAGAACGTAGTGACTAGATGTGTGTTGGGATCAGGGTACACCTGACACGTTGTCAGAGCGAGGTATTTCAAACAGTTCTCTTTTGCCTCATCTTCAACTCCGTTTTCATGTCGTCCATTGTCACCCGTCGTGATGAACGACAACATGGAGTCATTTGATAATCTCCAACGTTCATTTCGACCATATAACACGAGCTTCATTTCAGTGGGACCAGTTTCATCCGATGAAGATGTTTTTGATACTCCATCCTCAACTGTGGATGATTCACAGTACTTCAACCACTTCTGGTAATCGACGTCAGTGTGGATGTCCGGAAAGTATTTTCTCAACATCTGAGCTTGGCCTCGATTTACGTTGTATACTTTACTAACTCGTTTCAATCCAGCACCATCTTCCTCTTGCAGATTCCTTTGTAATCTTTTCCACAGATGATCAGGACTTTCATTTAACTTCTTAGTCTCTGACGCACCAAACAACCCATAGGCTGTTTTCAATTCTTCCCTGAGGCTGTGGAGAAGTCTAACTGTATCGAGTCCCGGGTTGGTAAATGGCTCGGCACTGTTGTTGGGTTTGAGCAAGTGAGACGAAGCGTTGATGCTGTGGTAGAGTGGTTGAGGCATGGTGAGGTAGGTCCTCATTCCGTTGATAGCAAATTCCTCAGTCCAACAAACTTCCAATACCTCAGTCAGTGTAGAGACGTCTTCAGATATCCTTAGTAGTGCTCTGACATCATCAGAGAGATCCTCAGATTGGAGATGATCAAAGAGATTATTTGTTGGTATAAAGTAGTGATACAAAGATTTCACCTTCAGGCAGCGTATCATGTCCATCAGTAGAGCACGTACTGAATCAATTAGAACTGCATCATCCCAGAAACACTGTGGTTTTGTTTCAACAGCCCAAAGCATCAGGGTTTTATAGTGATATGTACGCAAATGAGACTCTGGTCTTGTAGTTAGACTTACTTTTTGTAGAACTCTAATGGTTCTGTACACAGCTCTCTGTTGTCTGGACCAGTTCTTGATCAGTATCAACTCTGCCACAGAGAATGAGAATCTCCATTCATGACGTTTATCCCGTTCTATGTATCCCTTGTGAGAGACGTTAACAAAATCACAACCATAACCTACAAGACGTTTGATGACGTCATGTGATAGAGGGTCACGTGATCGTTGTCTAGTAATCCATTCATCAGCTTCATGAGGCCAGTACGGGCTGTGATGCGCCAGCACAAGATCAACCTTAGTAATATATGACTTAGCCTGCTCTTCAGAGAGATTCAGCTGCCTGGATATCTTATTCCTGTGATAATATTCGCTGATTGGTCCTCTCTCAATATCATCAGACGGATACGCCTCTTCCCTTCCATCCACTCTCAGCAGCCGAGCGTACCCCGGGTGTATTCCAGCGCCAGTGGTGTACCTGATCGTCGTACCTAAAAGTATCAAATGTATTAATAGCGTAGGGGTAACGTCATGAAGTTTCAAATGACAGATCCTGAGGTGAATTGAACCCTAGTGGGTTCGAATCCTAGCCGCGCTAATCTGAGAGTAAAATCTCGGACATTCATTGGACTGGTTACTCAGAAAAAGTTCTAAATTGCCTAACCGTCTAAACATGTGATACTAAAAGTGATAGATATCAACATAGTTGATCATTTCACTAAAATAATAGGCTAATAATAATAATAATAACCTCCGACAATTTCTATAGCGGTGTCATGGCCGGTGTCCGGCTTCGAGACCGCTTTACAGGTTCCTGGCAGGTTATTATTTATCCTTTTCATGGTTAATCATATCTTTGCTATTGATAGCGCCAATAGGCAGCACGCTCCGATACAAGATTAACCTTCCATGGGCCCAAGGGGATATCCATCATTACTTGACTGACCTAGGCTATAATGTGTGTTTACTTTTACCTCTGTATTCCGCTGTCTCGACATCACCTGCAGAGCTGAACACGTACATTGACCTCACGTAGTACATGCTGTCCGAGTCCATGAGGTCAAGGCTGTGGAATCTGATCAGACTGTGCTCGTTGCCTTCAACCTCCGCCATACTGCCCGTCAGGAACATGACGGTGCGAAACTGCCCCACGTCAACCATCAGCTGACAGAGGCTGAGCAGATCTTCGTCATTACAGAGAGACATTTTGTGGCCCTGAGAGAATAGATCAGTCAACCAATGGGCATCAAGTTAAATTAACATGCGATAAATCAGTCAACCAATGGGAAACAAGTTAAATTATTATGCAATAGATCTGTCAACCAATGAGTACAAAGTTAATTAACAAGCAATGAATCAGTCAACCAATGGGAAAAGAAGTTAAATTAACATGCAATAGATCAGTCAATCAATGGGTAAACAAGTTAAATTAACATTCGATAAATCAGTCAACCAATGGGTAAAAAGGTAACAGGCATTATAGTGAAATGATCAGCTATGTTGAGATCTCTCTCCAGTGCATTACCAAGTGGCAGGCTCAAGCTACATATTCATACTCAAAGTCTCGCTCCATAAGAGAACTCCTTAGTTCAACAAGTTAATCCATTCATAAAGTCTATGCCTTGTCCATACCTTATGAAGCCTATAGCTTGGGAAATATATGGCTTTTGAGGTGGTTTCTGGTTGCCTTCCTTTCGGTGATATCTATCACTTTTGATACTGCATTTTTAAACCGTTAAGCAATTTAGTCTATTTTCTTGTAACCAGTCCAGTGGAATGTACGAGATTTTACTCTCAGATCAACTGATCAGATAGTAAAATCGCATTAGATTTAACTCTAAAATATATTATTAACTGATAATTTATTTTATTTAATATATTATTCTAATAATTATACATGTATTTATTAACTATTACACTATACGGCGTAATATCACACTGTTAATTAATTAATATTAGGCTACTTACAATTTAGGCTCACCTTGTATAGTGTCGAAGTGTCAAACGTTAGTCAGTCGAGAATCCCCACTGTGACTACACGAAATAGGCTATAACACAATAGGCTACAAAACACTAGGCTACAAAATTATAGACTATAGGCCTAAATCAATAGGCTACAGGATTTTCATTCTTATTTACTCCGTGTTCTTATTCATTGTTCTACTTAAAAATGTTATAAACTTTGGGCGACATTCGCACTAAAACTAATAATAAAAAAGAGTCTCATAATGCTCTTATTTCCTCCATGTCTAGGTTCTGTCTAAGCTGATCCCTGTTCTATGTTTAGCTTTTTTATCTTTTCATGTTGGATTACGTAATTCTCTGTCTATTTCTCTTGTTTCTGTCATTGTATCTTGCAATGTCCTATGGACTGTTGTCTGAAATAAACGAGTGATGATAAACCGAGTTCAATACCATCTGTTCAAGCGGTAAGGGAAGTGTTTGTTAATAAAAATATATTTGGAAATTACCAAACGGATGTGTCATCAAGATCAACTGCTGCAGACGCTTAGTGTGTCTAAAAATAGAGCGCAAATATTTGCTACAGGAAATTACCAAGCTAGACTACATCACGATACATAAGTTTGTTAGAGCCAGAACATTTTATTGCCTTATAAAACCAATAAAGAGTCTTATAAGTCGATTGCATCGTGCTGAGCTATTGAAAACGCTGCATATGTCCTGATTCACGTCGAAAGTAAGCACGCATTATAGTGAAACTACATTGATATCTATCACTTTTAAAATCACATGTTTAATCCGTTAGGCAATTTAGACCATTTTCCGTATAACCAGGACAGTGAATGTCCGAGATTTTACTCTCAGATCAGCGCGGCCGGGATTCGAACCCACGAGGGTTCAATTCACCTCAGGATTCGTCATAGTGTAGTGCCTCTTCTTTGCTACAGTAAGCTGGTAAAGAAAATGTTAACGGTAGTTTCCTCACTCGAAAACGACATCAATGACGGGAGAGCCCAGGATTTGAACCTCGCATAAAACTCATCCGTAGTCGAGTACCTTACCGACTTCGCCACTGGCTCCAGTCAATGGCGATGTCGGTAATAAATTACGTCGTCAAATTTTAGCTGAAGTACACTATAAATACAATGTCAAACGAGTCCTGTTTGAGCAAGGGGGACACCCCTAGCACCTAGCCCCCTTCTCGTACCCAGTTTTTCTCGTCACTAAATGTGCTGGAACCAGTGGCGATGTCGGTAAGGTATGAGACAGCGGATCAGTACATGGGGGTGGGTTCAAATCCTGGGCCCGTCCGTCACTGACATCGCTTTCGAGTGAGGAAACTGACGTTAACACTACATCCTATCTACTAGCTATAAGCTACAGGGGGTGGAGTGGTGGGTAGTTCATACCCCTGTATGAAGCCTCTCATTCATACCCCTGTATGAAGCCCTGTATGTACCCCTGTATGTACCCCTATATGAAGCCCTGTATCGCCTCTGTAAGCGCCTCTCTTCTCCACCTGTGAGAACTGTTGAATAAGGATTAGCAGAACTTATCGACAGGTGGATGACTGATGGAAGAGGCTGGAAGTGAGAGCGGGGGGTGGGGGTAGCGGTACATAGAACAGAAATCTAGGGGGTGAGAGAATGGGTGAATGAGTAGTTGGGTTTTGGGGTGGGGGTGAATTTCGAAAGGTTGGGGGTGCGCGAGAGGAGAAGAGTGAATAGTTTATAAAAGATACAGTCACCACGTACCACGTACCATGTATCATATACATATCTTATATATAATTATATATATATATATATATATATATATATATATATACATATATTATATATATATATATAATTATATATATATAATATATACGTATATATATATATATATATATATAAATATATAAATATAAATGTACATATAATTATATATATAATTATATATATATATATATATATAATTATATATATAATTATATATATATATATATAATATATACGTATATATATGTATATGTATATATAAATATATAAATATAAATGTACATATATATATATATAAATATATATATATATATATATATATGTATGTATATATATATATATATATATATATATATATATATATATATATATATATATATATAGGAAATGTGAGACGGAAATATGCAGTATTTCTCTTGTAACAAACCGCAAGCTAAGCACTTTTCTCGTTTTAATGTTAACTGAAAACTTTATCATTTAGAAAGAGGTGCCATTAAAATAATTTGTTTAACTCAGTGACGCAGGAAATTTCCCAAATGTTCCATTTAAAACTCGGTGTTAGTCAGGAATTTCCTACAGTATCTGCAGTATAAGGCTTTCATTTTGCAACGTAAGTTCATCAGAGATTCTGAGAAATTCCACAATTTCTATTGAGAATTATTGGTAAGACATTATCTATCATCAGTAATTAATTAGGTAAGCTAATAACCCTGTCCATACTCTGTGGATAAAACTAAATATGAAGCTAAGCTAATCTAAGAAAAGAATTTATATTACTTTAGAATACTAATGAAGTAATATTGGAGAGACAATCTTAATTATTAATTAATCTTCCGTTATCATAATGTAATTTGTAACTTTTGATCTTGGTTTAATCTCGCGAAAAAAACGTTTGCAGTCGATTAGTTCAATTTGGAACTTTTCATTATGGCTATACTTGAGAATTTTGATAATAATGCTGTTAATTTTGTTGCAAATATTTTAAATAACTTACAAAACACTCCGTCGCAGATTCGAGCAGTTAACTTTATGCGCATATGAAATATTTATGATAATTTTTTTATATTAAATGTGCTGTTGATTTTTGTTTAAAATTTCATTTCGTTACAGTCGTTACAACATTATCATTTACTACGGTGGAGATGCTACGAAGTAATTTTATTAGGTTACGTTGATCTGGTTCTCTTTCTACTCTGATAGGGGTAAATCTTGCTCCCTCAGGTCTTTGTTTAAATATCACGTAGGCTATAATCATCCGTATGGCCTTCCATTAGTTTTTACTATGGGAATAAAAGTATCATCAGCTCTCTTAGTGCACTGCCTATTGGCAGGCCCATGGTAAATAACGCCTCCACTCTTCTCTTTCTTCCGCTTTCCTTTTGATTTTCACATAAGAGTGGGTTTTTAAATCGTCTAACATACCTAATTTCGGCCTGTCCCTGCCTCTTTTTCCTTCCATTTTACCTTCTGTGACCTCTATTAAAATTTTGACCTTCTCCCCTTAGAATATGTCCTATCCAACTCTTCTTCTTATTTCTTAATACATTTATCAACTGTATATCTGTACCCACTCTTTCCAGCACTTCATCATTTGTAACCTTTTGAGTCCAGCTAATCTTCTTCATTCTTCTTCAAATCCACATTTCCAACGCCTCCAGGTTGCTAATGTCTTCCTGCCTTAAGGTCCATGTAGCATCATAACTTTGTTAATTGTGCTACACATATTTTATTTTTATTTTTCTAGAGTTCTTAGGTCTTAATTATTAACAGCGATATATAATAAATTATTTTATTATATATCGTGTTATTTTATTATATATCGTATATTAAATATTAATATTTTATATAATAACTATTTATAATAGTAAATTCGGGTAAACATGATAGTTTTCTCAGGGATTGAAGCCCCCTGCCCTGTAAATGTCAGTCAAAGCTAAGGAAGGCATATGGGCCCACCTCGTCAAAAAGCACATCCCCAAGAAATTAATGGTATATCACGACAAAAATGAACGCCCCCAGTCCCGTGCACCCCTAGGAATGCGGAAGACAGAAGAGTGGAGGCGTTATGTACCATGGACCTGCCAGTAAGCAGTGCACTAAGAGAGGTAATAAATTATTTTCTAATATAGTTGATCGCATACTCATGCATTGTTCTATTGCCACATGACTCTGACATATCTTCACTTTATTTTCCACAGTAGCTGATCTAATACATTGAGTTATCCTCTCACATTCTTTGTTGTTGATTTTTATCAGGATCACAAGATGTCTGACTACGATGAAAATTTACAAAACTTCTGTCGACTGATGATCGACCTGAAACGGCTTAGCAGAGCACAGATTTTAACGGGAAGTAAAGCAGAGGTCGGGCTAAGCGAGCAAGCTATGGATATATTTGTTGGCGAAGACTCATCGGATCACGACATTATGACCTACACACGAGATTCATACGTGTTGACTCCATCGGATGATGTAACATTTCATTTCAGAGGTGAGATGGGTAGATACAAGACTGATGGAATACATCCAGGCTATGTTCGTCTGATGCGTGGGTGTGATGACGAAGAAATACTGATAAATAATGATAGACGTTTCCCAACAGGATGCACTCTACACGGGCCATCGATTAGACGGACTGATTGGCATATACTTACACAAGAAGGCTTTGCAGAAGATCAAGCTAAGAGTGTAGTGGGTGCGATGGACTTTGTACCAGCCCATCACAGCCCTTACTGGCCTCATGAAGCTGATGAATGGATTACTAGACAACGATCACGTGACTCTCTATCACATGACGTCATCAGACGTGTTGTAGGTTATGGTTGTGATTTTGTCTGTGTTTCACACAAGGGATACATAGAACGTGATAAACGTCACGAATGGAGATTCTCATTCTCTGTGGCAGAGTTGATACTGATCAAGAACTGGCCCAGACAACAGAGAGCTGTGTACAGAACAATCAGAGTTCTACATAAGAGGAGCAGTCACAACACTGGACGAGAGTCTCACTTGTGTACATATCACTATAAAACCCTGATGCTCTGGGCTGTTGAAACAAAACCACGGTGTTTCTGGAATGATGCAGTTCTAATTGATTCAGTACGTGCTCTACTGATGGACATGATACGCTGCCTGAAGATGAAATCTTTGTATCACTACTTTATACCAACAAATAATCTCTTTGATCATCTCCACTCTAATGATCTCTCTGATGATATCAGCGCTCTAATCCATCTTTCCTTGAATTATAATTTTATTTGCAGTATCATAGAATTGTGTATACGTGAAGAAAGGTTACTTAGTTGTAAAAGAAGAACATTTATCACGATGCCTCAAAAAATCTTCAATAACGTCAACTTCCAGAGTTATCTCACACCTCTTAGTACGAGTATAAATCAGGTTCTACGACGAGAGAAATCAAATCTACGGAACAGCTTTAACAGTGTGTTAAAGACTGCCTACAGATTAGTTGACCCATCATTGCTAAAATCGAACAATCTAATCCCGCATTCAGTGGTTGAATGTAGCAACTGCTGCATTAATGGATCACAATATCAGGCTGAGGATGAGAGTGTGATAGGTGAAAGAATGACCAAAATATTTGAAGTTAACGACCTTTACGGAACATTTCGATTTTGGTATCCACTAGGCACTGACATTGAAGACTACGAATCATGGCTTCAGTATTGTGAATCAGTCGGCGTAACGGATGGAACAGGCGAGATGGTCACATCGATTAAACAATTGAAACATTTGTTATATTTTCGTGGTCTACAATGTAGGCCTAGCTTTAAAGGAGATTCTTTAATATCATTTAATTCAGCAAATAAATTTGTTCATTCTGAAGGACGAGCACCAGACGAGAGAGATGAGAAATGTTTGAATGATCTGATTTTTACATCATGTGACTACGTGAAAATAGGTAATACTTTAATAACTAAAGCCTACTATCATGAATTAAACTCTAAATACTCTCACACTGTACCGATATCCTGGTTTATCAACAAAGCTTACACAGCCAACCACTACTACACACTTCTCTCTGACTACAAAACCACAGTCAAGATCTGTGACGAGATGATCAAAGCTTACAACACCTCATCGAAAAATAAAGTACTTGTAGATTACTATCTCCCATTTCTACTCTCCACACAGTGGATAGAGATGTACGACAGAGAGTTGCAACAGGTTCTTGGTCTAGCAGCTCTCTGTAGATTTGTCATACATGGATCAGACAATCGACCAGTTCATCTTCCTTCCTGTCCCATAGAGTTTGCTCTCTACCTTAAACTGCGCTGTTCCGTTGACTGTGTAGGACTAAGGAGTGATAGAGCAAAGATCGCTCTTGAAGAGTTGAATAAATATTTACATCAATTTTCCGAGCATTCATGGTTGTTTTACCATGAAGCCCATTATGTATTGAGAGCAGCTATTGTTTTATTAACAATAACATTTAATTATTACAAATAAACATACATTTATCTTTCAAAATGGTCTATTTAGTTCGCTGTCATGAATTCAACTCTAAGTTCTCTCCCACTGTACCGATATCCTGGTTCATCAACAAAGCTTACACAGCCAACAACTACTACACACTTCTCTCTGACTACGAGACCACAGTCAAGATCTGTGACCAGATCATCAATGCTTACAACACCTCACTGATCAATAAAGAAATTGCAGACGATGGTCTCCCATTTCTTCTCTCCACTCAGTGGATAGAGATGTACGACAGAGAGTTGCAACAGGTTCTTGGTCTAGCAGCTCTCTGTAGATTTGTCATACATGGATCAGACAATCGACCAGTTCATCTTCCTTCCTGTCCCATAGAGTTTGCTCTCTACCTTAAACTGCGCTGTTCCGTTGACTGTGTAGGACTAAGGAGTGATAGAGCAAAGATCGCTCTTGAAGAGTTGAATAAATATTTACATCAATTTTCCGAGCATTCATGGTTGTTTTACCATGAAGCCCATTATGTATTGAGAGCAGCTATTGTTTTATTAACAATAACATTTAATTATTACAAATAAACATACATTTATCTTTCAAAATGGTCTATTTAGTTCGCTGTCATGAATTCAACTCTAAGTTCTCTCCCACTGTACCGATATCCTGGTTCATCAACAAAGCTTACACAGCCAACAACTACTACACACTTCTCTCTGACTACGAGACCACAGTCAAGATCTGTGACCAGATCATCAATGCTTACAACACCTCACTGATCAATAAAGAAATTGCAGACGATGGTCTCCCATTTCTTCTCTCCACTCAGTGGATAGAGATGTACGATAGAGAGATACAACAGGTTCTTGGTCTAGCAGCTCTCTGTAGATTTGTCATACATGGGTCAGACAATCGACCAGTTCATCTTCCTGTCTGTCCTGTACAGTTTGCTCTCTACCTCAAGATTCGCTGTGTGATTGATTCTGAAGTAGTGTGGAGCTCAGGATCTGCTACTGATTTATTGTGGATCTCAAGAGTAAAATCTGCTGCTCATGAGTTTCAACAACATTTTGAAATTTGTAAAAGTAGTAATACGTATGACTTTATTAAGGAAAGCAGAACCGCCCTGAATGCAGCCATTGTAATTCTCTTAGAGTGGCTTAAGATAAAATATCATTATTGTAATCCATTTGTATAAATGTTGAAGACTTTGTAATATATTTAGAATGCTGTAATTTAACACTAATGCCATCCTGGATGATAAACTTTGATTCTCATGTTTACCTTTTTCAAGCCATAAGCAAACAAGCATAAAGGTGAAGTTAATATCATAGCAAATGGTAGGGCCTACGAAATTGGAACAGATAAGGAGTTTCAAATATTTGGGTCCCACTATAACCGATGATGGGAAATGTGAGACAGAATTATGCAGTAGGATTGCACAAGCAAAGGCGGCCTTTAGTAGTAGAAAAGAACTATTAACAAAAAGTCTAAAGAAAGACACAAAGATAAAGATAGTGAAAACTTTGGTTTGGACCACGCTATTGTATGGATGTGAAACATGGACCTTAAGGAAGGAAGATATTATGAAACTGGAGGCATTGGAAATGTGGATATGGAGAAGTATGGAGAGGATTAGCTGGACTCAAATGGTTACAAATGAGGAAGTCCTGGAGAGAGTTGGTACAGATAGACAGTTGATAAATGTATTACGAAATAAGAAGAAGAGTTGGATAGGACACGTTCTAAGTGGGGAAGGTCTATTAAAAGAGGTCATAGAAGGTAGAATGGAAGGAAAAAGAGGCAGGGACAGGGCGAGATAAGGTATGTTAGATGAGTTAAAGATCCACTCATATGTGGAAATGAAGAGGAAGGCGGAAGACAGAGAAGAGTGGAGGCGTTATATACCTTGGACCTGCCAGTAGGCAGTGCACTAAGAGAGAGGGATATATATCTATATACATGTATATACAGTATATATACACACATATATACATATACTATTGTTATTGCAAATTAATAGATCGAAGATCTATTTTAGGACAAAGAGGTTAAGCGAGATTTAGCTGGTAAACGAAAGCCCAATCTGTTGCTATGAATTCCCTGAACAGCAAATCAACATATTAAATTAGAAATATTCTTTTCCACTGTGTTACATTCACACAGGTTTCTCCAGGGTAGACAATTGAGATCTTCTAAAAGGGGGGGGGGGTATGATTGCACTGAATTATTAGCAGTGGTTATAATAATGCATTATTTGTTGTAGTTAAATTTGGGGGGGGAGTGGGGAACTCAGTTCCACTTGCCCCTATTTTTCTGTGGTGCGTTCCCCTGCTAGGGGCCCATATTAGACACTAGAATTAGATACTGGGTCGTCAGCGTCACGGTCTTCGGTCAGATGGTTCGGGTCTACTCATTCGGCTGAGAACAAATGCCTGGCTAAGTGATCGAGCCTGGCCTTCTGCCGCGGCTTTCAGTTGGAATGGTTTGACACTTAATATTCTAAGACATGAGTCTATTTAGCTTTCCGTCGTGGTGTGAAAACATTGTTGTGGTCGCGTAGTTTTTCTACATGAAAGTACTACACACGTATGTATGTTTATTATGAGTAGTTTGAATATGAAGTCTGGAATGAGTGTTGCTGAATAGCGTAAAGTTCCGCTCATATGTAGAAATTTTTACTAGTTTAGATATTAATTTAAATGTAATTGTTATTTAGCTCATGATTACAATTAAAATCTTCCTGAAAAGTAATCTCGAAGACCGAGTTCGGCCATGACACTGCTGTATAAGTTTTCGTTGTTAGTAATAATAATAATAATAGGAGACCTGCAAATACATTACAGGGGCCCAAAAAATTCTGACCCTTCCGCAAGCTCTCAACTCCACTTTAACCATTGGTTAAATTGGAGGAATACAGCTATATTTATTATCATAGACTACACTTTATTCTCGAGTGATTGATATACTCGTGATAATTCTCTCTCTCTCTCTTTCTCTCTCTCTTTGTGCACTGCCTACTGGCAGGTCCCTGGAACATAGCGCCCCCACTCTTCTCCGTCTTCCGCCTTCCTCTTCATTTCCACATATGAGTGGAACTTTAAATCATCCAACATACCTAATCTCGGCCTGCCTCTGCATCTTTTTCCTTCCATTCTACCTTATATGACCTCTTTTAATAGACCTTCCCCACTTAGAATGTGTCCTATCAAACTCTTCTTCCTATTTCTTAATACATTCATCAACTATCTATCTGTGCCAACTCTCTCTAGAACTTCCTGGAAGAGTGGAAGATTTACTCCTGATAATTCTAGAGGGGAATAAACCCCTTAACCTCAGGATATTTGTTCAAAGAACAGCGCTTAGTTTGCCAGACAGTCTGTCCCTGGAATAAAGTCCTATGGAATAGAGTCCTATGGAAGAGGTTCAAGTTGACAAAGATTTATGTGTAGAATTGTAATTTATAATTAATTCAAGCTTGAGAGCTTACGAGCTGAAGGATTGAATTACAATTGCTTCATCGAAACTCTGCCGCAATGGAAAATAAATCGTTAAGAGGGGTGAGAGAGGTGGGACTGGAGTGAGGGAGGCGAGATATGTCGTCACAATTGGTAGGCGTGGTCTAGGGGTGTAGAGGCGTGGTCTAGAATGTAGAGGCGTGGTCTATGACGTAGAGGCGTGGTCTAGGGGTGTAGAGGCGTGGTCTAGAATGTAGAGGCGTGGTTTAGGATGTAGAGGCGTGGTCTAGGATGTAGAGTCGTAGTCTAGGATGTAGAGGCGGGGTCTAGGATGTAGAGGCGTGGTCTAGGATGTAGAGGCGTGGTCTAGGATTAGAGGCGTGGTTTAGGATGTAGAGGCGTGGTCTAGGATGTAGAGACGGAGGCAAGGGGTTGGTAGGCGGGGTCAAGGAGTGGAGAGGCGGGGTCAAGGAGTGGAGAGGCTGGGTCAAGGAGTGGAGAGGCGGGGTCAAGGAGTGGAGAGGCGGGGTCAAGGAGTTTATAGTTTCAATTTTCTCTCTTCTCTCATTAGAGGGATAAGAAATGATAGGCTTCACCGTTTATCACTAATAACCGTTACGTGTTATAAGAACTGTCAAAGTTTATCATTGATATCTGTTTTGCAGTGTTTACAATATGACAGCAATAATAAAGTTCCTTGAATTTAACTTGCATTTAAACTTAATCTTTATATTTTGGAGACATAAACATCGCTTTTTTGCTACATATTTGTGTGCTTAACAAAGAGACTCTTTGACAGATGGTGCAGTGCAGAGAGAGAGAGAGAGAGAGAGAGAGATAGAGAGAGAGAGAGAGAGAGAGTGGGAGAGAGAGACAGACAGAGAGAGAGAGAGAGAGAGTGAGAGAGGGAGACAGACAGAGAGAGAGAGAGAGAGACAGACAGAAAGAGAGAGAGAGAGAGAGAGAGAGAGAGAGAGAGAGATTGAAGAAAGTATCATAGAGCTCATTAATTACACGATGTAGACGACTCTGTACATTCGAGACTGACATTTGCTTGAAATTAGATGAGGAATTAGAGCTAGCATTGGCTCTCACAGGAGAGATTAGCGCAAGCATTGGCTCTGTCACAGGTAGAGAAGAGAGCTTGTGCTGGAGTTATTGTCAGAGACAGAGAGAAAGAGAGAGAGAGAGAGAAGAGTGAGAGAGAAAGAGGGAGTAATACAACGTGGGTGAAGGAGATGGAGCGGCAAAAAGAAAGAGATATGAGAACCTCTATGAGAAACATATAAATCAAAGTAAGAAATTGATTATATAACGTGATAATGTAAGTCAGGTATTTTGTTCCCCACTCTACTTCTCTCCAACTCTCTCTCTCGCTTTCTCTCTCTAACTCTCTAGCTGTCTCTCTCTCGCTCGCTCTCTCTCGTCAGCTAGGTTCAATGCACATATTTCTATTTGCATTACTTACCTAATCTAGACAGCCACACTTTATTTACATCGCTATAGGCCTATTTACAGATAGATTGAACCTTTTTTTATATTTTATTGACTGATTGGTGAATTATTTGATTGATTAATAAATGATTGATTCAATACGCTACCACAGTCTTGATTGAAGTCGATTCTTTACAGAGTTCTCGCACCTGTTGCTATTAGCAGCTCAACTGTAGCAGCAGCAGCTTTAGCAGCAGTAGCAGCAGCAGCTGTAGCAGAAAAAAAGTTATAGCAGCAGCAGCTGTAGCAGCAGCAGCTGTAGCAGCAACAGCTGTAGCAGCTGCAGCTATGGCAGCAGCAGCAGCAGTAACAGCAGTTATAGCAGCAGCAGGTGTAGTAGCAGCATATGCAGCAACAGCAGCTGAAGATATTATCAGCAGCAGCTGTAGCAAAAGAAGAAGCCGCAGTAGTTGTAGATAGCAGCAGATAAAGCTAAAAGCTAAGAGCAGCTTTGATGAGGCGCTTAGTGTGAACTGCAGTCGAGTCACAGTACAGACTACATGCAAAGCTTCTTATTAGAATGTTGAATACAGTAACGTATAAATACATGCAAACTAACTGTATAGCAGAGCCTCTTATTAGAGGGTTGAATACTTTAGTAATGCATGAATACATCAATACAGAATACATGCAAAGCTTCATATTGGAGTGTTGAATGCATTAGTAACTTAAGAATACATAAATACTGAGCATGTACATACCAGAGCCTTTTATTAGAGGGTTGAATACATTACTAATGTATGAATACATAACTACAGAATACATAGCAGAGCTTCTTAT
Organism: Enchytraeus crypticus; assembly: GCA_905160935.1. Lineage (NCBI taxonomy): Eukaryota > Metazoa > Annelida > Clitellata > Enchytraeida > Enchytraeidae > Enchytraeus > Enchytraeus crypticus. The sequence continues at coordinate 21,376 of CAJHZI010000761.1, forward strand.
TAGAGGGTTTAATACATTAGTAACTCATGATTTTACCTACATATAAATACCAGATACACCGCACAATTTCTCTTAGAACTCCAGATACATTAGTTGAATACATGTATTTACAAAACAGAACTCCGTGTGGTTCGTAAGGCTCAGACAGGGTGGGAAATTGAAAAGGATTTAATTAAGCGATATTTAAAAACGGTGATATAACTGGTAAAGCTAAAGTTAACGTCAGGTTCCTCACTCGAAAGCGGTGTCAGTGACGGACTAGCACAGGATTTGAACCCCGCACACACTGATCCGCGGTGATATAACATTAACGACATACTGTGTTTAGAGACATCCGCAGACTGGTGATACAGTGGCGAAGTCGGTAAGATACTCGACTGCGGTCGAAATAAAAGAAAATCCAAAACGGTGCACATTCCAAAATCCAGAAAACCAGTCCAAGGAATTAAAGAAAATGAGGTTTAGGCGATGGCAGTAATGTCTATCTAAAGCCATTGCCTACCCTATAGTTCCGAATGCGCAATTTAATCTAGATCAATCAGTAATTTATTTAGCCGATTATTTATTTATTGATCTTGAGAAAAATCATATTAGATGCCCATATTAAATACATTAAACTTTAGTAATTTAAAATTGTAATTGTTTATTGCTAACACGTGTATACGCTAAGTTATTATTTACATTGATACAAATACATACATAGACTATGAATTATTATAATCCAGTTGATCTCATTTAACACATAACACGACGCCCATACTTACTGCGAAATCTTTCTACAAATCTGACAGTTCAGTTAAAATTAGCGACAGACTTAAGGTTCAGAGTTTATTAGGTAGATGCAGTTTTGTTTTCTGGATATACTGTACATACTTTGTATAGTTCGCAATGCATTATTCGGTGTCTGATCAAATTAATTTAATAAGGACTAGATAAGGAGTAGATAAGTACTGTATAACGACTGGATAAGACTAGATAAGGATTAGATAAGTAGTAGTTAAGAACTAGATAGTAGATAAGGAGTAGATAAGGACGAGATAAGTAGTAGATAAGGACTAGGTAATTGCTAGATAAGTAGTAGATAAGTAGTAGATAAGAAGTAGACAAGGAGTAGATAAGTAATAGATAAGGACTAGATAACTGGTAGATAAGTAGTAGATAAGAAGTAGGTACTAGATAAATACAAGATAAATACTAGATAAGTAGTAGATAAGGAGTAGATAAGTAGTAGATAAGTAGTAGATAAGTATGGGTTGTGCGGCAAGCAGTGATGACAAGACAGCTGTGGACAGATCTAAGCAGATTGAGAAGCAGCTGAGAGCGGACGGTGAGAGAGCCTCGAGAGAAGTTAAGCTGCTGCTGCTGGGTAATATTAGCTTTTGTTTACTTTATTTCTTGCTTGTATATCTAACTGACGAAGGCAACGAGAAACCATCTCAGAAACCACACTTTTCCCAAGCTAAAGACTACATCAGGTACGGATATGGCATAGACTTTATGAAGGGATTAACTTGTTGATCTAAGGAGTGCTCTTATGGAGCGAGAAAGCAGACTCTGAGTATGAATGTGTACCTTGAACCTGCCACTTGGCAGTGCACGGAAGAGAATATATATATATATATATATACATACATGTACGTATATCTAATAGACTTTTTCCTATTAGAATGTGTCCTATCCAACTCTTCTTCATAAATCTATTTAGAAATTGGAAGAAGAGATGGATAGGACACATTCTAAAGGGGGGGAAGGTCTACTACAAGAGGTTATAGAAGGTAGAATGAAAGAAAATAGATGCAGAGGAAGGCCGAGATTAGGTATGTTAGATGATTTAAAGTTCCACTTTTATAAGAACATGAAGAAGATAGCGGAAGACAGAGAAGAGTGGAGGCGTTATATACCAGGGACCTACCAGTGATATTTCAATTTAACATATTTAATTATTTACATAGTTGTTCACAAGTTAGAAAAAGCAATATTAATTTCTACGTTATTGTTTGTTAGTTAATTTGGTAGATTGATATTTAATTGGTTATTTATTCATACTTAATTAACAGCAACTGTTTGTATAAAGAGCTGTTTTTATATGTACCAATATAATATAATTATATTTAATGTCATATAATATAATTATATATAATATAATTATATATAATATAATTATATATAATATAATTATATATAATATAATTATATATAATATAATTATATATAATATAATTATATATAATATAATTATATATAATATAATTATATTTAATATAATTATATTTAATATATATAATATAATATAGTTATATTTGATGCAATTATTATATAGTACACTGCACTATTGACTGTCACAATAGCGCAGTGGTTGGCGTTATTAAGTTTTAAATGACAGATCCTGAGATGAATTGAACACTCGCGGGTTCGAATCCCAGCCGCGCTGATCTGCGACTAAAATCTCGGACATTCACAGGACTGGTTACACGGAAAATGGACTAAATTGTCTAACAGTTTAAACATGTGATGTTAAAAGTGATAGATATCAACATAGTTGATCATTTCACTATAATGTGTGTTTACTTGTTACATTTTACAAATCACTGCGGTTCCTCTAGTTTAACGTTCGTTTCTGCAGGTTATGATGATATCGAGAAAGTCAGTCCTATGCAATTAATGCCGGATCAAATCAGTTATTTTTCTTTCTTTATTCCAATTTTCTAGATGTGGGATATATACATGTATTTATATGGTGTGGGACAGAGATGACCGGAGAAAGTCTATTCGTATCCCGACAAGGGTTAAACTAGGATTTAAGGAAAGATGATGATGATTTTATTTTTCAGGTGGAGGCGAATGCGGGAAGAGCACAATAGTAAAACAAATGAAGTAAGTCTATCTAGAATACAGTCTACAATATACTGTATATATATATATATATATATATATATATATATATATATATATATATATATATATATACATGTATATACTGTATATTATATATATATATATATATATGTATATATATATATATATATATATACACACACACAATACATGTATATATACGTATACATATATACAATACATGTATATATATATATATATATATATATATAGTAAAAGTTACTGCTAACGTCAGTTTCCTCACTATAAAGCGATGTCAGTGACGAGCGAGCCCAGGATTTGAACCTTGCACATACTGATCAGCGGTCGAGTATCTTACCGACAACGCCACTGGCTCCAGCCTGTGGCGAAGTCGGTAAAATAGTGGCCATATGGCAGTGTCATAGTGACCGATCTTCGAGACTGCTTTACAGATTCCTAGCAAAGTTATTCTCAAGCCTTTTCTTTGTTAATCGTTTCGTTGATATTGATAGCTCCAATCGCAGCAAGCTTCGATATAATATTAACCTTCCATGGACCCAAGGGGATATCCATCATTACTTGACTGACCTGGGCTTTGAATCCAGACATATAAGTCTTAGCTTCTAACAGGATGAGATATGATGTTTTTCTTATTTTATTTTTAACTCTATGAAAGCCAAGTTTTACATCTGTTTCTGCGCGAAAAGCTGACGCACACATTGAGAAATATCAGGCGATTCTCATGTAGTGCAGAAAGAAATGTTGTACTAAATTTTGTAATAAATTTTGTAATAAATGTTGTAATAAATGACGTTTTCGTTCTCAATTATTAAAGTTTCAGAATATAGTGGAAGTCTAAACTTGCGCTATTTTGTACGAAGCCGATGCGACGCAAATTTTAAATAATTTAATTAAAATAAAATTAAAATATGTTGTGTAAATTTGAGATTATTTAAGAAAAGTTCAATGAAAATTTACTTTCTAAATTTGATAGCTGATTTATTAAGGAAAGTTAAATTAAAATTTGCTGTGCGAATTTGAGATGATTTAGGAAAGTTAAAATAAATTTTTGGTGTGTTTCGTAAAAGTAGACTCATTCAGATCTGACCTAAATTTTAAATTATCTTTTACATTTGAATTTTAAATTTAACTCTGTCAGCGGTTCAGTGGAGTGAAAGTCAATGACGATTGGTCGTATAAATTAAAGTCACGTTACGTAGAAATCTTAAACCGTTTCCTTTTAATATATAACATTTTAATCTTGTAACTAACTACTACAATTTACCCCATTGTGCCTCGGTTGCTGAAGAATGGGCCAACCGTGGACTTCACGTGTCGTAAAAGGCAACAAAGCAGTTAGATCAAAACCTATGTCTGAAAGGCATTCGGTTAATGAATGCCTAGACTCCAGGAACTGCTGCAAAATTTTCTAATCTCGACTCTAGTTCAACTGGGATTCAAGGGAAGAAGAAGATGATGATAATGATGACGACGACGATAATGAAAATGATGATGATGATGAATTATGATGATGATTGATGATGATGGTGCATTACTTACTGCAATTAGCGGTTTAACACCCTTAATGGAATGTGGCTAATAGTTTTTACTACAATAGTTTAATTAAAAACAACACAACTGCACGTATTTCGGTAAAGAAATCTACAACGAGAAATACTGAAGAAAACAGGGGAAAATTACGTCAGCATCATAAGTATTTTATAGAATATCAGTTTTGATGAGATATGGTTATGGGGCTCAATATACATGTATATACTTGTATATATAAATACAAATATAAGTACATATATATATATATATATATATAATGTATATTATATATATATATATATATATATATATATATGTATATATACAGGAGATATTTTTAGCTTTTATATTATTATTATTATTATTATTATTATTTTCATATATTATATATATATATATATATATACAGTATATATATATATATAATTATATACTTATATATACAGGAGATATTTTTAGCTTTTATATTATTATTATTATTATCATCAGAATTATTATTACTATTATTATCATCATCATCATTGTTCAGTATCTGTATAGAGTTTCTCATCAGGACCATTGAAAGGACTGCAGGTAGCAGTGCGTGACATCCCGTCAGTTTACTCAAAGGCGCTGGAAGTGAAGCGAGAGTTTTCTGTTGCTAATGAACGAGGAACGAGAAATAAGAACGAAATCGATATTTATATTGATGCGCATCATCATCTGGGATGATAATGATTTACTAGCGACTTTGTTGAGATGAAGCTAGAGAGTGCAAGTCATTGTAAATAAGTTATTAAGTAGAACTCGCGTGGGAACTAATCAATCAATTAGTCACGATGTAGGCCAGTCAATGAGTCAGTGAGTCAGTCAATCAATCAGTCACGATGTAGGTCAGCCAGTCAGTCAATCAGTCAATCAATCAGTTAGTTAATTAATCAATCAATCAATCAATTAGTCACGATGTAGGCCAGTCAATCAATATTTATTTTCATATTTATTTACAGGGACGACCCCATTTAGTGTCGCCTTAGTGTCGCCCCTGTCAAATGTCGACCCCATTAATTGTCGCCCCTATTAAGTGTCGCCCACATTAAGTGTTGCCCCTATTAAGTGTCGCCCTATTAAGTGTCGCCTCTATTAAGTGTCGCCCCTATTAAATGTAGACTTATTAAGTGTCGCCCTATTAAGTGTCGCCTCTATTAAGTGTCGCCCCTATCAAGTGTCGCCCCTATTAAATGTAGACCTATTAAGTGTCGCCCCTATTAAGTGTCGCCCCTATTAAGTGTCGCCCCCATTAAGTGTCGCCCCTATTAAGTGTCGCCCCTATTAAGTGTCGCCCCTATTAAATGTAGACCTATTAAGTGTCGCCCCTATTAAGTGTCGCCCCCATTAAGTGTCGCCCCCATTAAGTGTCGCCCCTATTAAGTGTCGCCCCCATTAAGTGTCGCCCCTATTAAATGTCGTCAATATTAATTGTCGCCCTATTAAGTGTCGACGCTATCAAGTGTCGCCCATATTAAATGTAGACCTATTAAATGTCGCCCCTATAATGTGTCGCCCCTATTAAGTGTCGCCCCTATTAAATGTAGACCGTATTAAGTGTAGACCCTATTAAATGTCGCCCTATTAAATGTCTCCCCTATTAAATGTCGACCCTATTAAGTGTTGCCCCTATTAAATGTCGCCCCTATTAAATGTCGCCATTGCCAAATATCACCCACGACAAATGTTATCTTGAATTACTACAACTGATCCCATGTTGCCCCTATTTCTGCCCCCCCCCACCCCACAGAGAGGATTAGCTAATACCACTCTCTGTTGCACAGTCGTCAGTGAGTCGCTTTCTGACAAAAGCGTTTCCTGTTTAAATCCACTGCTCCGGCTTCATTAATTACTTGAACAGTCGTAGAGCTTTCAGCCTGGCTTCAGTCACACAGGAGCAAAATAGTGGCATGTCGTAAACAGTAAAATAGTGGCATGTTGTAAACAGTAAAATAGTGGCATGTTGTAACAGTAAAATAGTGGCGCGTAGTAAAGATAGAGTAAAATAGTGGCATGTAAAAAGTCAGCAAGCATTAGTGAAACGATCAACTAAGTTGATATCTTTCACTTTTTAACACCACATGCGGCAATGGGCGGGATTTAGCGCAGTCGGTTAAGCTGGCGTCAGTTGAACAAAGTTAAGCTCCATCGCGCCGGTTACTACTCTGTGGGCGACCATCCTGGAAGACCGAGTGTTGACAGCTTTAAAAGAAAAAAAATCCCGAAGGTGTTGGAAGGTTATTCTTAATTCCGCGCCGGCTGCTATTGGAGCGCCAACAAAAGGCAATGATTACTAATAACCACGGAGGGGAATTGAGGAAATAACGAAAAATACTACAAAAACAGAAACCAAAATAGGAAACCATGTAGCACATGCGGAATGTCATGTGTATAACTATACGAACAAAAACAAAAAAAAATATTTGAACCATTTGCCAATTTAGACCATTTCCGTACAGCCAGTCCAGTGAATGTTCGAGATTTTACTCTCAGATCACCGAGGCTGGGATTCGAACCCACGAGGGTTCAATTCACCTCAGGATCTGTCATTTAAAACTGCTTGACGATACCACTACGCTGTTAAGACATTCATGTGATAGAGATAGAGTAAAACAGTGGCATGCGATTAAGACTAAAAAAGCGGCATGTGATAGAGATAGAGTAAATAGTGGCATGTGGTATATAGAGTGTTAAATAGTGGCATGTTGTAGAGAGAGAGAGAGAGAGTAAAATAGTGAAATGTAGTAGAGAGTAAAATAGTGGCATGTGATAGAGATAGAGTAAATAGTGGCATGTGATAAAGATAGAGTAAAATAGTGGCATGTGATAAAGATAGAATAAAGTAGTGGCATGTGATAAAGATAGAATAAAGTAGTGGCATGTGATAAAGATAGAGTAAAATAGTGGCATGTGATAAAGTTAGGGTAAAATAGTGGCATGTGGTAAAGATAGGGTAAAATATTGGCATGTGATAAAGAGCAAAATAGTGGCGTGTGATAGAGAGTAAAATAGTGGCGTGTGATAGAGAGCAAAATAGTGGCGTGTGATAACCACTCTGCCCTACCACTATATAACCCCACCACCGCACTTCCCCACTAAGCCATAACCCCACTGCCCACCACTCTATAACCCCACTACCCATCATTCTATAACCCCACAACCATTCAATCTATAACCCCACTACCCATCACTCTATAACCCCACTACCCTCCACTCTATAACCCCACTACCCATCACTATATAATCCCACTACCCACCACTCTATAACCCCACTACCCACCACTCTATAACCCCACTACCCATCACACTATAACCCCACTACCCACCATTCTATAACCCCACTACCCACCACTCTATAACCCTACCACTCTATAACCCCACTACCCACCACTCTATAACCCCACTACTCTATAACCCCACTATTCTATAACCCCACTATTCTATAACCCCACTGCCCACTACTCTATAGCTCCACTACCCACCACTCTATAACCTCAATACACTACAACCCCACCACTCTATAACCCCACTACCCACCACACTATAACCCCACTATCCACCACTCTATAACCCCACTACACTATACCCCCACCACTCTTTAACCCCACTACTCTATAACCCCACTACTCTATAACTCCACCACTATATAACCCCACTACCCCACTATTCTATAACCCCACTACCCATCACTCTATAACCCCACTAACCATCACTCTATAACCCCATCACTCTATAACCCCACTACCCATCACTCTATAACCCCACTAACCATCACTCTATAACCCCATCACTCTATAACCCCACTAACCACCACTCTATAACCCCACCACTCTGTAACCCCACTACCCACCACTCGTTTATTTGTCGAGCAAGCACTTAGCTCGGTTCCGCCGCCTCACGACTTTACTTTCCTCCATTATCACTCACAACTCTCTGCTTCCTGTTGCTAGTGTCGTCATGACAACGCTAAACACTCTATCACTGTATATTCCACAGAGGTGTGGAAATGTTGGGAGAGCAAGGTGTTGCCTCCCTAAGAATGTCTCAATAAAAACTGGTGAAGCTAAGGTTAACGTCAGTTTCCTCACTCGAAAGCGATGTCAGTGACGAGCGAGCTCAGGATTTGAACCCCTCACAGACTGATCCGCGGTCGAGTGTCTTACCGACTTCGCCACTGGCTCCAGACAGTAGGGGTAATAGCGTAGGGGTAACTTTTAAATGACAGATCCTGAGGTGAATTGAACCCTCCACGGGTTCAAATCCGAGCCGCGCTGATCTGAGAATAAAATCTCGGGTATTCACTGGACTGGTTACACGGAAAATGGACTAAATTGCCCAACGGACTGAACATGTGGTGTTAACAGTGATAGATATCAACATGGTTGATCATTTCACTAAAATAAGTGGTTAAGACTATCGATACATTGTGGAGTTTATTCCAGCCTCACAGAACGCTATTGAGTTGTCAGTACAGCTGATAAATCTAGGGTTAACGTCAGTTTCCTCACTCGAAAGCGATGTCAATGACGGACGAGCCCAGGATTTCAATCCCGCACATACTGATATAAAAAGGAAATCAGATGGAAAAACAAAAAAATATAATATAATATGTAATATCTAAATGAAACTATGACAGTTTTGACATAATATTTAAAAATATTACTCATAATTTCAAAACACCTGAATGTGTATCAGCAGAATATGCTTAAATTCTCCTAGACCCCCTTTATAATTGCTACTGTTGACCACCGTCTAACAACCTGTTTGTTCTACACAGGTTTGTTTTCTTTGGTACTTTTGAAGATCTTTTGGAATATCTTTCAAAGTCATCTTTTCTCATAACACAACAAAGTCAGCTAATATACCATCAACGTTCTGAGAAATGTTCTGCAACAACACTAAGTACGTGTGAGACTAGAAAAAATGTGTGTGTGTGTGTGAGAGAGAGAGAGAGAGAGAGAGATGTAAAGAGAGAGAGAGAGAGAGAGATGTAGATGTAGAGAGAGAGAGAGAGAGAGAGAAAGAAAGAAAGAAAGTAAGAAAGAAAGAAAGAAAGAAAAAGGTAGAGGGAAAAAGAAAGAAAGAAATATTGAATGAAAGTAAGAAAGAAGAGAAAATGAAAATAAAAAGAGAGCGAGAGAGAGAGAGAGAGAAAGAGAGAGATACAGATAGAGAGAGAGAGAGATAGAGAGAGAGAGAGAAGGAGAAAGAAAGAGACAACAGGGAGAAGGACAGTAGATGGGTAGGCGGAGAGACAGACAGATATGAGACAGTTTATTGCTCGCCTGTTAGACGTCGTAGCACCTGTAGAGATCTGTAGTCGTGCTGTGTGTGCTTAGAGAGAGAGAGCGAGAGAGAGAGAGAGAGTGATAGAGAAAGACAGAGAAAGAGAGAGAGAGAAAGCGAGAGAGAAAGAGAGAGAAAGCGAGATAGATAGATAGATAGATAGATAGATAGATAGATAGATAGATAGATAGAGAGAGAGAGAGAGAGAGAGAGAGAGAGAGAAAGAAAGAGAGAGGGATACCAGATATGACAGGTAGTACATCCTCTATCGACTTCAGTGATTTGTAATGACTTTGCAATATCTTTGAAATCATTTAGAAATGCTACATTATTTTTCTTCTTCCTTTGTTCAGGACGAATTAAAATCTGACTGAAATGTAAACAAGTGACAAATGAAGGATTAAGTGTCATTTAAGTGTCACTAGGTTCTACAGTCATTATGACTGTCAGTTAAATGTCATCAGGTTTTACAGTCATTATGACAGTCAGTTAAATGTCAGCAGGTTCTACAGTCATTATGACTGTCAATTAAATGTCAGCAAGTTCTACAGTCATTATGACAGTCAGTTAAATGTCATCAGGTTCTACAGTCATTATGACAGTCAGTTAATTGTTATAAGGTTGTACAGTCATTATGACAGTCAGTTAAATGTCGTCAGGTTCCACAGTCATTATGACTGTCAGTTAAATGTTAATGACATTTATCTGACCGTCACTATGACTACAGAAGGTGATGCGTCAGATTCACTAGTTATCATGACTGTCATTTAATTGTCATCGCTTTATGACATTGATTTCAAATAATCTACTCCCATGCATACGATGCTACATGTATTGTCATACACCTGACAACAATGTTCCATCACGCTCTTCCATTGATTCAATTCTCTCTACAGCTTCTTCTCCTATTCCACTTCTTGTTTATTCCACCTCAGTCACAGCTCCAGTAGTGCTTTGTTCATCACATCTCAAATCTCTCGGTTTATTGGTCTGTTGTTTTCTTGTTTACGAAGAATTTTGCCTCCAGTAACTTTAGGTTTTTTATCTCGACTTACGGGCAATGAATAAAAGCTTAAGCCTAGCTGATTAGTCATCGGTTAAAGCTCTGCTAACTTTAACTTAACGTTAACGTAAAGTTAAATTACAACTAATTTAGTACCAAGTTAACATTAACGGATCGCTAATTGTTGCTCTAAAATAACGTTAACTTAGCTTTCAGATTGGGAATTTTATATGGTTGCTAGAGTGGTTTCCTATTTCATTCTTCAATCTCGTGTTTAGTCGCCTCTGACAACGCGTGCAGTGTATAGTTAGTCTATTCTGCAGTGGCCAAAACGCTCCAGGATTTTATGAACTAAATGTTAAGTGTTTTATATTTAGCTCTATTTTATTTTTTATATATTATTTT
>CAJHZI010000761.1:37500-112500 GCA_905160935.1 Enchytraeus crypticus
AATTGGAATTAAATAATAATAATTATATAATAATTGAGATAGTTTTCCCAGCGTTGTGTCCGGGTTGTTTTGAAGAATGAACCGGATGATGATGTTGTTGTTGTTTTTGTAGAACCGGATGATGGATGTGTTGTTGTTGTTACAGAATCGTATGATGGAAAGAACTAATAACCGCTCTTATAAACGGAAAGACATTCTCGTCGATATCAATCTCTACCATTTGACTTTATCCTCGAGATAACTACAAATCTGGTTCTTGCATCTTATGAAACTTTTCTATTCTCAACTTTATCTTGAGCCTGTTATGTCATATTTCCAGAATTCAAAACGTTTGCGCGGATTTCACGCTCACCTATTGGCTGGAGCCAACTTCGACGGTTGAAAGTCAGCCTCCTGGCGACGACTTTGTTTTAATCTACCGGTGAGAATATCCGCCCGATCTCGACAAGATATAGTTCTGTCACATGTAGCTGAAATCAGCTCAGATGCCGAGCGACATCTCGTTCATAGTATGCAAAAGCGACTTTCGGCGACGATATCGTTCTGATTGAAGCTTTATAGGATTGCACATAAGTTGTTTGACTCCATATGCAACAACAAGTGGTTCATGTTGTTGTTGTTGTTGTAGAACAGAATGATGATGGAAAGTACTAAGCTGTTTTACTCTACATGTATATGCAACAAGTGGTTCATGTTGTTGTTGTTATAGAATCGTATGATGGAAAGCACTAAGTTGTTCGACTCCATATGCAACAACAAGTGGTTCATGTTGTTGTTGTTGTTGTAGAATCGTATGTTGTTGTTGTTGTTATTGTTATAGAATCGTATGATGGAGAGCACTAAACTATTCGACTCTACATGCAACAACAAGTGGTTCATGTTGTTGTTGTAGAACCGTATGTTGTTGTTGTTGTTATTGTTATAGAATCGTATGATGGAGAGCACTAAACTATTCGACTCTACATGCAACAAGTGGTTCATGTTGTTGTTGTTGTTGTAGAACCGTATGTTGTTGTTGTTGTTGTTATTGTTATAGAATCGTATGATGGAGAGCACTAAACTATTCGACTCTACATGCAACAACAAGTGGTTCATGTTGTTGTTGTTGTTCTTGTAGAACCGGATGATAGAAAGCATGAGGCTGTTCGACTCTATATGCAACAACAAGTGGTTCATGTTGTTGTAGAACCTGTTGTTGTTGTTGTTATAGAACCGAATGATGGAAAGCACGAAGCTGTTCGACTCTATATGCAAAAACAAGTGGTTCATGTTGTTGTTGTTGTAGAACCGGATAATGGAAAGCACGAAGCTGTTCGACTCTATATGCAACAACAAGTGGTTCATGTTGTTGTTGTTGTAGAACCGGATGATGGAAAGCACGAAGCTGTTCGACTCTATATGCAACAACAAGTGGTTCACTGACACCTCAATCATTCTCTTCCTCAACAAGAAAGATCTCTTTGAAGAAAAAATCAAAAAATCTCCCCTAACAATCTGCTTCCCTGAGTATAAAGGTGTGATCGATCAATCAACCAATCGATAAATCAATCAGCAAATAAATGAATGAATCAAGCAGTCAATCAATCAGTCAGTCAAGCAATCAATCAATCCATCAATCAGTAAATATATAAATTAGTCAGGCAGCTAGCCAGCCTGTTAGAATGAGCGTCTAGTTAACAAAATGTTAACGAATGGTATATTATGATTGGTGTGTGATAGAGAGCAGTGGAGAGGACTATTCGTATTCCAACCCGGGTTAAACTGGGGTTCAAGGGAAGATCATTGATGATGATGATGTGATGATAATGATGACGAATTAATTGCTCCATCAGGAAGCAGCTGTTGGCTACATACAGATGATGATGATAATGACGATGTGATGATGATAATTATGACGATGTGATAATAGTGATGGTGATAATGAAGATAATGATGGTGAATTAATTGTTATTCCAGGAGCCAGTACCTTGGAGGAAGCCGGAGGTTACATACAGATGCAGTTCGAGAACTTGAACAAGAGGAAGGAGACTAAGGAGGTCTACACTCACTTCACATGCGCCACAGACACCAACAACGTACAGTTTGTGTTCGATGCTGTCACGGACGTCATCATTAAGAACAATCTCAAGGACTGCGGACTGTTCTAGGTGTTGTCGTGGACAACGCTATCTCTCTAGACTCTCTCTTAGTGCTCCTGCTTAATGGCAGTTCCATGGTATATAACGCCTCCGCTTTTTTCTCTCTTAGTGCACTGCCTACTGGCAGGTCCATGGTATATAACGCACCCACTCTTCTCTGTCTTCCACCTTCCTCTTCATGTTCTAATATGAGTGGGTCTGTAAATCACCTAACATATCTAATCTCGGTCTGCCTCTTTTTCCTTCCAATCTGCCTTCTATGACCTCTTTTAATAGACTTTCCCACCTTAGAATGTGTCCTATCCAACTCTTCTTCCTATTTCTTAATACATTTATCAACTGTCTATCTGTACCAAATCTCTCCAGAGCTTCCTCTCTAGAGAGTTCTAGGTATTATCATGGACAACTCTATCTCTCTAGACAGTTCTGGATATTATATTGAACAGCCGGTTTACAATACATATCAATCAGTTTATAACATTTAGCCGAATTAAGTAGCATACAAGTAAATAACAATCGCTCTTATAAGTGATCACAGTTTATCGTCTTTATTCTCTTTCTCTTACTTTCTTCGATAGAACACGCATAACGTTAGAAACACAGCGAGATATTAAGCCGTGGAGGGGCAAGGACCTCCCTACAACAAGAGGAATGTAACGTCTATCCTTATTCTTAATCAACATCATCATCATCTTCATCATCATCATCATCCTCCCTTGAAACCCAGTTTAACCAAGGTCGGAATACAAATAGAAACAAATCAACATTCTCAAATCAATGGCAGAGATTTAATGACGAAGTAGAGAATTAAAATAGTAGAAAAATCTAGAGAATCATCAAATCTGCACAACCCACAACACTATCAGCAACTAAACTACGAGTTTATATCAAAGAGGCGCATTCAGGATTAAATCTTGTGGGGGAGTCACTTAATCTTGGAGAGCGGAGCACTTTAGGGAGGCGCACGCTGTATACAATGCCTGCATTTATGACATTGATTTAGTTGAAGTTTTGCATGACGTCATGGATGGGGGTGCATACCTCCCTGCTTTTACCTAGCTACACTACGTTATAGTTCACAGAATTATCAAATGAGTCAACAATGCCCCCCTCCCTACCAGTGGTCGAGATAAAATAAAAGTTCCAGTCATTTCCTAGGACTCGGCTATTGGCTAGTTCTCAGTCAGTACCAAGTATTAGATTCAATTCAACTACTACTGCTGTAGCAATAGAGTACTCTCTACTTGTAGTTCAGTCACTACAACGAGTACTAGAGTACTAATGTTCAAGAGTACTATAATTCCAGGCACTAGAGTACTAGTGTACTAGAGTATTACAATTACTATAGTGCCAGATACTAGTCTTCTGGAGTACTATAGTACCAGGCACTAGAGTACCAGTGTACTATAGTACTACAGTACTCTCTACTTGTAGTTCAGTCACTACCACGAGTACTAGAGTACAAGTGTACTAGAGTACCAGTGTACTGATGTAATAGAGTACAAGTGTACTATTGTACTATAGTACTAGTGTACTACAGTACTCTCTACTTGTAGTTCAGTCTGAAGCTGCTCTGATGTTGTAGTGTTTGGTTGTTGACCTGTCGAGACACCTCATCTACACGCCTCTGTAGCACACCTACAATACAATACAGTACAATACAATACAATACTTGATACAATACAATACAATCCAATATAATACACCTACTACACGCCTCTATAGCTCACCTACAATACAATACAATTTTAGCGCCAGTTTCCTTTTCGATAGAATGGCAGTGACGGGAGAGCCCTAGATTTGAACCGTGCACCTACTGATCCGCTGTCGTACAGCTTGTCAACATGCCACCGACTCAGCCCCGTATTGCATAGTATCTATCTAGTGAGATGCTGGAATTAGCTTGGGAGCACTCAACCAATTAATCAATAATCCATCAATCAATCAATTAATCCAGTACCTGTGTTTTGATCTATCCAATCCAACGAGTCCATGTGAGCATTGAGTATCTTCATCATCTGAACCATCTGAGCAATCAATCAATCAATCAATCAATCCAACGAGTCCATGTGAGCATTGAGTAACTTCATTATCTGAACCATCTGATCAATCAATCAATCAATCCATCAATCAATCAATCAATCAATCAATCAATCCAACGAGTCCATGTGAGCATTGAATATCTTCATAATCTGAACCATCTGATCAATCAATCAATCAATCAATCCAACGAGTCCATGTGAGCATTGAATATCTTCATAATCTGAACCATCTGATCAATCAATCAATCAATCAATCCACGAGTCCATCAATCAACCATCTGATCAATCAATCAATCAATCAATCAATTAAACGAGTCCATGTGACCATTGAGTATCTTCATCATCTGAACCGTCTGAGCAATCAATCAATCAATCAATCTATCGATCAGTCTGAAATCATTCAATCAATCAAGCAATCAATCAATCAATCTATCAATCAGTTTGAAACCAGTCAATCAATCAAGCAATCAATCAATCAATTGGTCAATTAATAAATCAGCTAATAAATCAATCGATCTGTCAGTCACCTAGTCAGTTTCTAAACAACTAAATTAGTCAACCACTCAATCAATCAATAATTGATAAATACTCAATACATAATGCTGAACAGACGGCATATTGGTAGGACGTCAAAAGACAGACCAGTAGGTGCTGGGTGCTGGGTTCAAATCCAGTACTAGCCCATCTCTGCTATGCATTCCAGACAGGACACTGACGTTAAACACGGTCTCAGCTCCTACAGTCTCTCTCTCTCTCTCTCTAGTGTTCTGTCAAGTGGCAGGTTCAAGGTACATATTAATAGTAATCAATATTACCGATTGATTGACTGACTGATTGACTGACTGTCTGATTTATTTATTTATTGACTGACTAATTGAAACAGTATTGATTAATACTCATAGTCTAGTTTTACTCTCTATAAGGTGGAGGTTTGTTAGTTTCCTCTATGTTTATTTTTAGAAAATATAACGTCACACAAGAGGCACACAATCAGACAACAAGACTGCAAAATACGCACAAACATTTTAACAATCAAATCCTGGATCAAGAGCGCTCCATAGATCAACAAGTTAATCCTCTCACAAAGGCATTATCATGCCCAGCAAGTAGCCTATAGCTTGTGAAAAATATGCCTTCTGAGGTGTTTTCCCCTTGCCATCCTCAGTACTATAGAGTGATCAAGTAGAGATAGACAGGTAAAATAACCGGATTGTTAGCGTCTTGACTGGCAGTGCTCGAGCTGTTGATGTGTTCTATGATCTCCTTGAGGTCTGACGACATCTGCTTCAACTGAGCATCTATGCTCTCTGTCATCTTATACCTGCTCCAATCAATCAATCGATCAATCAAGCAATCAATCGGTCTATCAATCAGTCAGTCAATGAATCAATCGATCAATCAGTCAATCAATCGGTCAGTCGATCAATCAATCAATCAATCTATCAATCGATCCATCGATCAGTCAAACAATCTATAAATCGATCGATCTGTCAGTCAATCAATCAATCAGTAAATCAATAAATCAGTAAATCAATCGATCAATCAATCAATCTATCGATCAATCAATGAATCAGTCAATCTATCAATCGATCGATCACTCAATCAATCAATCTATTGATTGGACACGCCACAAGATACACGTGGACTCACGTTCTCTCTCGCTCGAGGTCGGAGTGCTGCTGGTAAACGACTGGAGGAAGCTGAGCCACCAAGTCCTCTAGAGGCTTGAGCAATCCCTCCAGCTCTCTCTGCTGAGACAGGATGAAGTCCAATTCATGATCCAGGCGCTGCTGATCTAGCTTAACCTTCTCCACGTCCCCATTCAGCTGAGTTATCTGTCACATCAATCAATCATTCAATCAATCAATTGATCAATCAATCGACCAACCAATCAAACTATAAATCAATCGACAGATCAATGAATGAATGAATCAATCGATTATTGAATAAATATATAGTATAGATCAATTAATAAAATCTATCTATTAATTAGTCAGACAGTCAATAGACAAATCAATTAATCTATTAAAATAGCCATAAAACTCTTAATTTTCTACATTTTTGAACCAAGTCTCTACAATGTGCAATATCAGAGCAGCTTGGACTATCAACATGTAGCATTTAACCGTTGACTTATTAATCACATTTCTATCATTCATAGCTTATCAGCATTGTTTATCAGTAGTTATATGGCTTGATTGATTGATCATGTCTTTACCATACAAACCTTGTCAGCGTTGTTCAAGAGAAGCCTGTCCCAGGCGTTGACCTGAGTTGCTTGATTGATGAACATTGTTTCTTGTTCTTCTAACTCTATCGTCCACTTGTTGATCGCTTCCTCAAGCTGTCTGTACGTCATGGACGTTACACCACCCGCTCTAATCAATCAATCTTATTGAATTAATAAATCAAATTGAATCGATCAATCAAATTAAATCAATCACTCAAATTGAATTGATCAATCAAACTGAATCAATCAATCAAATTGAATCAATCAATCAAATTGAATCGATCAATTAATCAATCAGCCACACAATGATTCAACCACTCAATCAGTTAATCACTTAATCAATCAGTCAGCCACACAATAAATTAGTAAACTAATCAATCAATTAGTCACTCATCCTTTCAGTCGGCCATTCAATCAATCAATCAATCAATCAATCAATATCTCTCACTAATTTCATAGTTTGCTCAACTGAGATTCAGTAAGGCTGGCTCACTGACATTGCTTTATGTCAGGGAGACTTATCGAGACGTCCCTGATATTGCCTTATGGCGAGGAACCGGACGTTAAATTCTTATTGATTGATTGACTCATCATTATAAGATTATAAATTAAGAGTTAAACTTTGCTACATGACTTGACCTCATAGTGCTCAATGTTGTCGTGGATATATCATATATGTCGTGGTATAGCAGTGCTATACCTGCGCAGTGTCGCTACACCATAACCAATCTAGCTGGAGCCAGTTACGATGTCGGTAA
This sequence comes from Enchytraeus crypticus, assembly GCA_905160935.1. Classification (NCBI taxonomy): domain Eukaryota; kingdom Metazoa; phylum Annelida; class Clitellata; order Enchytraeida; family Enchytraeidae; genus Enchytraeus; species Enchytraeus crypticus. The sequence continues at coordinate 44,669 of CAJHZI010000761.1, forward strand.
GATACTCGACTGCGGATCAGTATGAGTGAGGTTCAAATCCTGGACTCACCCGTCACTGACAACGCTTTCGAATGAGGAAACTGACGCTAACATTAGCTTTACCAGCTTTAGCTTTATATGACTTACGGTGCAGCAGCTGTGGGCTGAGTTGTAGCAGCACTCGTTGTAGCAGCTGTGCTGCCAGCAGCTGCTGTCAGGCCAGGCAGCAGCTGTGTGGTAGCAGCTGTAGCAGCAGCTGTTGAGCTGGTCTGACCAAATCCACTGAAGCCTGGCTTAGCTGTTACACAAGAGCCAACCAAACAATCAATCAATCAATTAATCAGTCAGTCAATCAATTAAGCAATCAATCAATCAATCATTCAATCAATCAAGCAATCAGGTAAACATTATTGATCAAGTACAGAATAAAATAAAGAAATTGTACAATTTTCTGCTATACTTATTTATCATTACTCGAGAATTGTGCTTAAAGTTTTAGTTAATAGTTAATAAAAGTTCTACTAGTTAATAAAAGTTCTACTAGTTAATAAAAGTTCTACTAGTTAATAAAAGTTCTACTAGTTAATAAAAGTTCTACTAGTTAATTAAAGTTCTACTAGTTAATTACAGCTCTAATAAATCAGAAGATCTCAGGGTTTTAACTACTAACAGATACAATATATAGTCTGCCAATTTCACAATGATTAACTGTCTATAGGCTAGCTAGTAGCCATTAAGTAACTAATAAGTAATTAATTACTTAATTAATTAAGTTATTAAGCAACAACAACTCAATAATTCTAAAAGAACTAGCTAATTTTACAAGAACTAGCTAGTTCAACGAGAACTAGCTAGTTTTACAAGAACTAGCTAGTTTTACAAGAACTAGATAGTTTTACAAGAACTAGCTAGTTCTACGAGAACTAGATAGTTTTACAAGAACTAGCTAGTTCTACGAGAACTAGCTAGTTTTACAAGAACTAGCTAGTTTTACAAGAACTAGATAGTTTTACAAGAACTAGCTAGTTTTACAAGAACTAGATAGTTTTACAAGAACTAGCTAGTTTTACAAGAACTAGATAGTTTTACAAGAACTAGCTAGTTCTACGAGAACTAGCTAGTTTTACAAGAACTAGCTAGTTTTACAAGAACTAGATAGTTTTACAAGAACTAGCTAGTTTTACGAGGACTATTTAGCGACTAGACGCATAGTTAACTATCTCACCCCCAGATGTCTGCAGCAGTGTCCCAGTCAACGCTAGTCCACCCGTGCTGGCGGGGTTTTGTGTCGTGGCAGCACTGGTGCCGCCCAAGGCACCAGAAAATAGACCTGCAGTGGTAGCGGCTGTGACAATCAATTAGCTGAATCAGTCAATATTAAATCAATAACACCAATCAATATTCAATCCTCAACAGAATCAATTAATATAAAATCAATAACACCAATCAATATTCAATCAATAGAATCAATCAATATTAATATTAATTAACTAAAGTCGAGATAAGAATAGACGTTTCTCATGTAATTATAATATAATACATGTATAAGGAATAATTCAATAGTAATATAAATAATCTCCGTACGTACCAGGCTGTGCACCTAAGCTTAAGCCGCCTCCGGCTGAGGTTGTAGCCGCCGGCTTTAAACCACCAAACAGTCCGCCACTAGTTGTACCAAGAGTTAAACCAGTCGATGCAGTTGTGACTGCAGTTGCACCACCAAGTGAAAATCCACCAGGTGCAGCGGCTGTAGCCGTAGCACCACCAAGAGAGAATCCACCAGATGCAGCAGATGTAGCCGCAGCACCACCAAGAGAAAATCCACCAGGTGCAGCGGTTGTAACCGCAGCACCACCAAGAGAAAATCCACCAGGTGCAGCGGTTGTAGCCGCACCACTACCAAGAGAAAATCCACCAGGTGCAGTGGCAGTAGCCGCACCACCACCAAGAGAAAATCCACCAGGTGCAGTGGCAGTAGCCGCACCACCACCAAGAGAAAATCCACCAGGTGCAGCGGATGTAGCTGCAGCACCACCCAGAGAAAATCCACCAGCAGGAGCAGCGGTTGTAGCCGCACCACCACCAAAATTGAACCCAGTTGACCCACCAGTTAAACCACTGCCAAGACTAAACCCACCAGGTTTGGATGGATTAGCGGGTGATGCAGAAAAGCCAAGCCCCAGAGACGACGTTGCCCCTCCCAGGGAAAATCCCGCTGATGCCGGGGCTGACGTCGCAGCGGGGTTCCCAAATGAAAATCCCGCGGCAGCGGTGGAGGCCTGAGTTGCTGTGGCCCCAAATCCACCAAACCCGGTAGAGGCCGTAGTGGCAGAGGCCCCAAAGAGGCCACCAGTAGGAGCACTGGTGGCTCCAAACAAACTGCCTGTGGGTGCAGAGGTGGTGGTAGATCCAAAGAGACCACCAGTTGGGGTGCTAAATGAAAATCCAGTGGTGCCTGCGGTGGTAGTGGTGCCAAATCCACCAAAACCTGTGCCAACACATGACAAGCAATGGTAGAAAATATATTAATGTGTCTCTAATGTGTCTACCAGCTATATTTTACCATTTAGAATTTTAATAATACTAAAATTTAATATTTGGAATTTAATACTATGCTTTACAATTTAAATTTCAAATATATTTAAAAGTAGAGAAAGCAGAGTCTTTTTCTAGCATTCTTTAAAGTAGCATACTTTAAAATGGCATTCTTTAAAATAATGCTAATATCATTAGATCTGATATAAGGGTGTGCAATGATGGCAAATATTTTAATAGAAGATTTAGATTTGACAGGTGTGACAAACAATCATATTTTGATTATACCAGAAGGTTACTTGATCCGTTGCTGAATGAGTTAACTGCTATGTGTATTAGGCTACAATATAATGTAAACATCGGTGAACTTTGTAATCCTACTGTAATAGATCGTATCTATAGTAACATTGTAGATGCTTTGTTGCAAGCTAGCAATTATAGTGTTCCTTATACTACTTGTAATGTTTATAAACATTGGTGGGATGAAAGTCTAAGTTCTCTAAAGAAAGATTGTATCAAATCCAATAATGAATGGGTTACAGCTGATAAGCCTCGTTCAGGAGTGATATATAACAAACGGAATTCGGATAAAAATCAGTTCAAAAAATTAATTGAAGTAAAGAAAAAAGAAAAGAAAATAGATTTATCAAACTCGTTGCTAAATTCACTGAATAACCAAAATTCTTTTAAATTCTGGACCACATGGAAGAATAAAGTATGTGACAAAATCACTATACTGCCTAAATTAGAAGACACAGACAGTGAAGAATCTGCAGCTGAAAAATTCAAAATACATTTTGAACACATATCTAATAACATGAATTGTGAATATAACACAAAAATGTGTAATAAATATAAAAGCCTGTTGAAAAATCGAACCGAATTACTAAAATTAAATAATGTAAATGAACTAAGCGATTGCTTATTTAATGCAACGGCAATTGATATTGCAATTTCAAAGCTTCATAAAGGCAAATCACCTGGATTTGATAATCTAATGAGAGAACATTTAGACTATGCTCATCCTAGTATTTATGTAGTACTGGCCAAACTTTTCTACATTATATTTGTTACAGGTTATGTTCCATTAAGTTTTGGTAAAGGCCTTTTAATACCTATTCAAAAGGATACTTCAAGTAAAGGTGTCCAAAAATTAGATAATTTTAGGGGTATAACGTTAAGCCCGATAATATCAGAAGTATTTGAGCAGTGTATACTTCTTATTTTTGGTAAATATTTACATTCAAATGACAGACAATTTGGCTTTCAGAGAAATCTAGGATGTGTACACGCTATCCTTAGTGTAAGAACGGTTATTGATTTCTTTGTTACAAATGACTCAACCATTAATATTTGCTATTTAGATGTCAGTAAAGCGTTTGATCATCTTAATCATAATTGCCTTTTCTATAAGCTTCTACAACGTTCAGTTCCAGTATGCTTAGTTAAAGTACTATCTGATTGGTATTCTAAATTGAGTTCTACAATATGATGGGGAAAATGCAACTCCGGTGATTTTAAAATTAATTGTGGCGTTCGTCAAGGAGGCGTTCTATCGCCTGTGTTATTCTCAGTATATGTACACAATATTTTGACAAAATTATCTAAATATGGTTGTAGAATGAACAATTTATGCTTATATTAATATCTTATATTAATTTCGCCTTCGAAAAGTGAATTACAAACTATGATTAATATATGTTGTAAAAGTTTTATTGATGTAGGTCTTGAATTAAATACAAATAAGTCATATTGTATGAGATTCAGAAAGAGATACTGGAATACGGGACCTAGCGTAACGGCCAATAATATGAGCATACTCTGGGTTAAAGAAACCAAATATCTGGGTGTGACCTTTGTAGCTGGGAAAAAATTTAAAGTTTCATTTTCAGACGTGAAATATAAATTTTACTCTGTATTTAATACTTTGTATTCTAAATTAGGTCACTTGTCTAATGTTAATGTTACAGTGCATCTATTAGAAACAATGGCTATCCCAATCTTAACTTATGCCATTGGGGCGCTTGATCTAACAGCGTCTGATTTAAATAGCCTTGACTTTACTCTAAGTAGAGCAATATGCAAGATATTTAAGATTAGGGAAAAAGATAATATTACATTATGTATGAATATATTTGGAGTGCAGAGCATCAAAGAGAGATATATTAAACATCAATGTAATTTGGTCATGAAGGCTTGTAAAAGTCAAAATTTAATTGTAAGAAATATATGCATAAATAAAGAGAAAAAAGGTCTAACTAGCCATACACTAAGTAGATAATCTATGCTATATATTTGTAATTTTATTTCATTTTGGTTTATTTTCAATGCAGCAGTATTTGTTGTAATGCACTGTGGTGTTTTTTGTTTGTTTGTTTATTGTAACTTGCTACCACGTTTTTGATGGTGTAATAAAGATTCATATTAAAATAACATTCTTTAAATTAACATTCTTTTAAAGCTTCAAAACATAAATTGCTATTTACTAAAGTTTTCAAAGCCTCTAAAGAACTCTCCATTAATTGCTGAGCAGAATTCTTAGCAAAGGCTCAGTCGGGATATTGTAACGTATTAAAGTTATAAAATGTGAAATATTAGACTTCTGAGTTCTATTTGCTACTACTGAATAACTCAATGCTAATGAGCCAGGCCTGTAGCTAGTTAGCAAGTTGTCTGATGGCAGATCAGTAGGTGCAGGGTTCAAATTTTTTATTTTTTTAAATGACACACTGGGACAGGAAGCACAGATGCTTGTTTAAGGCCCATTTCCTCCTTCCTCTCCATGGGTATTAGTACTTGATTCGCCATTTTTGGCGAATCAATTTTAACCGCCGCAGAATTAAGAATAACCTTCCAACACCCTTGTGTTATTTCCTTTTACGCAGTCAACACTCGGTCTTCCAATGTGGTCACCCACAAAGTACTAACCGAGGTCAATGCAGCTTAACTTATATTATTGACGTGCAACTAAACCAAGTGCGCTCAATCCCGCCTAAATCTAATGCTTTTCCTGTCACTGACTTGATTACGAGACTGAAAACTAATATCGCTAAACTAGGCTTCAACATTATCAGAGCCACTGAAAATAAGTGAAAAATCAAAATAAAATATTATAATAATAATAAAATTAAAATAAAAACAAAATTAAAATCAATAAATAAAAATAAAATCAAACCTGTAGATGCAGCCATTGTCTTCGCTCCAAAATTAAAACCTCCAAATCCTCCAGACATTTTTAAGCTTCAGTTTCTGTCTTCAAAGCAGAATTAGTACATGTTTAATAATAATACTGGAAATATATTAAGTAGGTATCAGTAATATTTTACTTCTTTATAATCTCTCTTTCTATTTACTTTCTGGACAATAATTTTATTTTTATTTAACTTCTTAAATAATTCTTTTTTCACTACTTAAGATAATTTTTTATTTAGTTCAGTGCTTTCCACCTCACCGTCTTAATAGGAGTTTAGCTAACCATTTACATTGCAGTACACGTAATACATTTACTTCAAAATACTTTTAATATTTGAAAGATATTATCTGACTGGAATGCTTTAGGAAGAAAGAGCTCAGTAAATAGTGATATACCGTATCTAATTTAGATAATAATACTGCAATTAATATTAACAAGCTATATCCGTAAAGTTTTATTTTAAATAAAATCGACCAGATAACTGTTAACATTTAATAATTAGTTTAGTACAACAGCCGTCAGTAGCAAAAACTGTATTGTAATTTAATCTTACAAATCTTAAGTAAATATAGTTTAATTATGTAATTTACTCTGGACTGATTTTTTGAAGTTTGCACCGTTTTGGACCATCTTTTTGCTCACCGGCTTAGATTTGTTTCAATAGTGCTTGATGTTGTCGTGAACGACAATAGCACTCTAACTGTTATTATTAAGTTATTGTAAAATAGTGTTTGTCTAGCTCAGCATGATTGAAATTAGATAAAATAAACGTGATAAATGGCATATAGGAAGCACAACATAGAAACCGATTACCTGTTTATCTGACAATGTAACTGTCGAACTATTCAATTCATCTAAATACGAAGAAAAAAATAAACACGACGATAAAATAAAACAATAAAATGCAAAATTTTAAATCAGTTGTTTAACTCCTAATGTCGCTCAGTGTGCAGTGCTACCAGCTATCCAATATCACAAAATATTTGAAAAGTGACGTAAAGGGTTCTCTCTTTGAGGTAATCAGCTTACGTTCTACTTAGGTCTAGAAAATTCTACGATGTATTTTTCAGTTATCTGCTACATCAATAACCAAATAGTTCATTAAAAATTACTGCTATTACAAAAATTGCTCTGCAAGAAATATCTATGAATGGCAACTGCGCTGATCGGCAAGTTCTTGAAAGATTTCTTAACTTAACTCTTGGAGAAAATCTTCCATATTAAAATATATAAATCGCTATAGCTTTGCGCGTACTATGTGCTTAACTTTAATTTAACAATCATTTTTCAAAAAATTGAATCAGTTAATAACGAATTTGAGAGATGATGAAATGTAGTTAGGAATTCAAACATAAAGCTCTGCAGAGCTGAGACTAATTTTAAGTGATTTAAAAACGTAAACAACGTTGTGAACATAAACATTCGTGTGAAATTCTTAATTCTGACTTTGACGCCTAATGTTTGAGGTTAAGCAATCCACCTCATAACCCTGATTAGCCTCACAACTAATTTGTACATTACAGTATCTATTTAGTATCTTGATATACTGCGTCATTGATTTAAATTTTGTAAATATTACTTTTTCTATTTATGCTGTCCTGACCATTTCTTGAATTCATACTAGTTCTACTTCTATCCCGGGATTTTCTAATTCTGTCAACTTTTTAAAGTGTGGATAAGTTATCATAACTAGTGTTAATTTAATTATAAATAATTTTTTGGTTTCATATGAAATACTGGGACTCGAGTTTGGAAGCCTTCCTCTTTTAGTTGCAATTTTCAAATTTGATGGCCTATGCATTTTTCTGGAATTGTGAAGATCTTCGTTTTATTATAACTATTAATGCAATCAATCAATCAATACGAATTTAAGGTCCGGTTCCTCGCCATAAGGCAATGTCAGGGAGGTCGAAATTTCTGTATCTGTATGTACTTTATTCACATAGGATATGAAGTTGTATATTCACATTTTCGTTGTATGTTGTATTTCGTTGTACGTTTTATTCACATCAAATGTTATAAAATATTTTCAATAAAATATGTTGATAGTAAATCTTTTTCCATTCACAGATATTGAACTAACTTTTATTAAGAGGAACCTGACTATCAGCTCACAGATTAAGTTTTTCTAAATATGTGGTTAACGAAGCATGCACCACGGGTTAGAGAGGACCTTGCCGTACATAAGAAAAAAGTGGCAGAGATTTCTGATTGGTTGGATGAAAGTTTTAAGGTTAGTTGTTAGGTTAGTTTATTAATATGTAAAAATATACTTAAAATATTGCTCTTCAGTGTAGAGTTTAGAATTTGTTTTGACAGATTAATTTTTAGAGTTCTAAGCGCAATTATAGGAAATAAACCAATAATAAAATAAATAAATAATATTTTTATTTTATCTGAATCTTTAATAATAAATAATAATAAAGGTTTAATGTCAGTTTCCTCATGCAAGGATGATGTCAGGGACGTCCCCCCTGACATCTTCCTTATTCACTCTGTTAAGTGGTAACTGAACTTGAATCGATACGCAGTTTTATGATTTGATTTGTAAAGTAGTGATGGCGATAATAGTAAAATAAAGCAAACACTCATTATTGTGAAATGATAAACCGTGTTGATATGTATCAATTTTAATATGTTTAAGCTGTTAAAAGTTTAAAATTTGTTACCTATTGGTTGATTGATTGATTGATTAACTTATATTTGAAGGAATGAGGTGCCGTTGTTGTTGTTGTTGCAGGGTATGAGGGGCCTGGTACCGTTGTTGTTGCTCACTGGCAACTCCGGCGTCGGAAAAACCGCTACGATTCAGGTTCTAGCGAGAGAGAAGAGCGCGGAGGTGATCGAGTGGATCAACCCTACCACCTTCGAGTTCACCTCCGAACCCTCCGTAGGCTCCTCCGGCTGGGACAGATCACTCCCGGTGTCCAATCAGAGCTCTCAGTTCTCCGACTTCCTCCTCCGCGTCGAGCGATATCCAACTCTTTCCATCACGACCTCCGCCGCGGAAGATTCCACCGGAAAACGTAAGATTCTTCTTGTTGAGGACTATCCCAACGCGTTCGTGCACAACTATTCCCTATTTCACGACTGTCTGAGGAAGTTTTCTCGCTCTGGCAACACTCGTGCCGGTTCTGCCATGATCACGCCCGCGGTTTTTATAGTTTGCGGCAACACTGGCTCAAGCAGTACGGCCGAGCGTGGACTTTTTCCGGAAAATCTTCAGGCAGAATTGCGGATACAGCAGATCCGGTTTAATCCCGTTCCTGCGACGGCCATGATGAAGGCTCTATCGAGAGTGGTTTCCTCGGAGGTATCCCGGAGGAACGGTAAGGACAGAGGAGTGGAGTTGCCAGATAGCGAGACGTTACAAGAGATCATTGCAACCTCCGCGGGTGACATCAGATCTGCAATTAACGCTTTAGAATTCCGATTACTAGGTCAGCGTAGAAATCAATCTTCGGGTAAGAACTGTAATAAGATCGGAACTGGGGTACTAAAACGTTCACGAACTGTGAAATCGACGCGTAAGAAGACCTCCGCTGGATTGACGGTAAAGGATTCTGAAATTTCCGCTGTAGATAACGGTGTGAGTGATAATACGGGTAGAGATAGCGGTCTGTCGTTGTTCCACGCTCTTGGTAAACTATTTTATTGTAAAAGGAAGCCCGAGACGACTACTAAGTCACCGAAACTTCCCGAGCATCTCTCACGGCACGAGAGAGATGAATTGACATTTGATCCCGACGGAATAGTCGACCGAGTTGCGATATCGCCGGAGTATTTCGTCTCGTTCATTCACCAGAACTACGTCGATTTCTACTCCACGATTGAAGATGTAGCGTCCGCCGTGGATTGTCTCAGCGAATGCGATGAACTGCTCTGTGATTGGTCGAGCAGACAGGCGCTGCGCTCCTATTCGTCGTCGCTTGCCTCTCGGGGCGTCGTATTTTACAACACCACTCGTTCGCACAGCAACAATAAAACTGTTTCGATTGGCTGGAAACCGTTACACCGACCTCAGTCGATGGATGTGGCTAAAAGAATTAATACGAATCAATTGGACTCTGCGTCGCTATTTTCTCAGACAGATGCGGGGTTGAGATTGACGGGCGGGACGAGAATACTAGCGGAGACTTTACCGTATCTACAAATGCTTTCTGCTACATCGCGGCTGGGGCGGCAAAGTTCCGCAGCAAGGCTTACAAATTCATCGGTGCCGTCTTCTCAAATTAATCATATCACTTCTCACGCTAGCCTGTTTACTCAACGACAGCTTGTGTTTCTTCAAGAATGCGTGTTGCTAGAAACAAGGACAAGGAACACCGCACGATTGGAGAAACTGGATGAATATGCCAGTGCTGTAGAGGATGAAGATGATGATGTAGTGGTTGAAGGGTTGGGAGGTGGAATCTCTAGTGCCTTGGATGAGGCATCGCAGCCTTTAGCAATCTCTGATGCGGTTGTAGCTGGCGGAGCAATAGGGGTAGTATGTGATGATGAGGATGATGATGAAATAGTTATAGAGACCTACGATGACTAGCCATGTGATGGCTCATTGGTTAGATACTGGAGTTTAAGTCAAAGGTTTTGAGTTCAGTTCTTTATAGTCTTTTGATGAGTAGTAGCGGTGTGTGAATCATGCCTGACTGTTTGATCACTGGACTGGTACCTTATAAGATTTCTTTCTTTTATTTCGGCATGTGTGTGTCTTTCGAATCGTCTGGGTGAAATGATTTGTAGTTTATTGGGAAGACTTCCCTGTCATTATTCTTGTATGAGGAAACGAACGTTAAACCTTTAGTAGCATTAATCTTTGTGATATCTTATTGCACTAAGTTCTAAACGTTAGAAAGGTTAGTGAGCACCTAGGCTCTAAACGTCAACAGATGAAGTTCTTCAGACACATTGTGCGGAACAAAATAGTTGAAAATAGATCGAGATACGAATAGACCTTCTCCTCTCTTCCTCGCTGTGGGGTGGGAAATTTTATAATTTGTTTTAGTATAATGCAACTGAGCAGAAGTCATCTAGCAGAGTATCATACACGTCTCTAATCACTATTATACAGTGGTGGGCAAAAAAGTAATTTCACGATAAAACGTATCTTGCAGATATATGGATACTCTCTTGTCCTGTATCTTTAAGATAACAAAGTACCTTGAAGATACCATATACTGACTTATATTGTATCTTCAAGATACTTTAGATAGTAGGAGGTCAATCTTGAAATACAAAGGATACTTTCATAATTATTTCGGTAAACTTTTAAGTGTGAAATATATCTTAATTGATGAAACATCGTAAATTAATTTTAGTGCGAATGTGAATGTTGGACTGAATATGGGTTTGTGTTTAAAAAACATTTTGAGTGAGATATTGCAATAAAAACGAAATGGGAGAATAAACATCTTCGATGGACTCAAATTGATAAAGAAAAAATGCTGATTTTAATCCTTAAGTGGGCTTAACCCAGTCAGAAGAGAATATTGGACATATATTATTATATGATTATAATAATACATTATAATAATAAGACATTATATTATTGGCATTAGACAATTTCACCTACATGCTATAATTCATAAAGAATACTAGGCCTATAACATCAGCAAATAAATAAATAACACATAATATATTATAGTGAAACTATCAACTATATAGGCCTATTTAAAAGGCCCAAATGTTAATTCATAATCTAACACGTTTAATGGTACATGTTAAATCCGTTAGACAATTTAGACCACTTTCCGTACGCCTATAACCATGCAGTCCAGTGAATGTCCGAAATTTTACTCTCAGATCAGCGCGGCCGGGATTCGAACCCACGAGAGTTCAATTAATTCATCTTATTATCTGACTTTTAAACTGCTTGACGTTACCTGACGCCTCTAACTACTGCGCTACTGACACGTCCAATAAATACGATCTATAGGCCTATAGGCTAGATCGATTTCATTCAACAACAACAACAACAACGGAATTAGAGTACTGCTGTTGTCCATGATAACATTGAGCACTGTGGTACTCAATGCAATTTGATGAGCAGATTGTGTGTCCAAAAAACTGTACAGGCCAAAATCCGGGAAGTCAGTTAGAGGAAGGGTACTAGTGGAATGGAAATTTACGTGTTGGTTGCAGTTCAACGCGGCTAGAATCCGAATCGACCTTTATAAAGATCAAATTACGTTATTTTGATTGATTACATTTAAAGGAGCTTGTTGAATTCAGTTCATTCCTGTTGTAAAAACAGCAAGCCATGCACTTCTTTTATTGTTTCTAAACGCTTTATTATTTTGAGAGACGTTCCATTAAAGTAATTTTTTTTAACTCTGTGACGCTGGGAAATTCCCAAGTATTCCGTGCAGAAATTTGCTGCAAACGTGTAAGTCAGGAATTTCCTACATCATTACCTGTAGTGTAGGCCTAAGCTTTCACTTTGCAACGGAATTTCAGTATAGATTCTGAGAAATATCATTTCTATAAAGAATTATAGATAAGGAATTATCATCAGTAATTAGGCCTAATTAGGTAATAACCCTGTTCATGTTTTGTGGATCAAATTAAATATGAAGCTAAGCTAGTCTAAGACTAGAATATATTTTACTTTAGAATATGGTCTACCAATGACGTAATATTGAAATATACACAATCCTAATTTTTACTCCTCCGTTATCTTTATGTAATTTGTAATTTTTTTATCTAGATTTAAATCTCGCGTAAAACTGCTTGCAGTTGATGAGATCGGTTTTCAACTTTTCATTATGGCTATTTTTGAGAATTTTGATGATATTGCTGTTAACTTTGTTGCAAATATTTTAAATAACTTCAAAACACTCCGTCGCAGATTTAGCAGTTTACTTTATGCGCATATGAACGATTTATGATAATTTTTATAATAAATATGTGTTGATTTTTGTTTAGAATTTCGTCACTGCCGTTATATATATCTTAACTACGATGGAGATTCTATGAAGTAATTTTCTTAGGTTACGTTGACCTGGTTCTCTTTCTACTCTGATAGGAGTACATCTTGCTCCCTCAGGTCTTTGTTTAAATATCATGTAGGCTATAATCATCCGTATGGCTTTCCATTAGTTTTTACTATGGGAATAAAAGTATCATCAGCTCTCTTAGTGCACTGCCTATTGGCAGGCCCATGGTAAATAACGCCTCCACTCTTCTCTTTCTTCCGCTTTCCTTTTGATTTCCACATAAGAGTGGGTTTTTAAATCGTCTAACATACCTAATTTCGGCCTGTCCCTGCCTCCTTTTCCTTCCATTTTACCTTCTGTGACCTCTATTAAAATTTTGACCTTCTCCCCTTAGAATATGTCCTATCCAACTCTTCTTCTTATTTCTTAATACATTTATCAACTGTATATCTGTACCCACTCTTTCCAGCACTTCATCATTTGTAACCTTTTGAGTCCAGCTAATCTTCTTCATTCTTCTTCAAATCCACATTTCCAACGCCTCCAGGTTGCTAATGTCTTCCTGCCTTAAGGTCCATGTAGCATCATAACTTTGTTAATTGTGCTACACATATTTTATTTTTATTTTTCTAGAGTTCTTAGGTCTTATGTATTAACAGCGATATATAATAAATTATTTTATTATATATCGTATTATTATTTTATTATATATCGTATATTAAATATTAATATTTTATATAATAATTATTTATAATAATAAATTCGGGTAAATATGATAGTTTTCTCAGGGATTGAAGCCCCCTGCCCAGTAAATGTCAGTCAAAGCTAAGGAAGGCACATGGGCCCACCTCGTCAAAAAACACATCCCCCATGAAATTAATGGTATATCACGACAAAAATGAACGCCCCCAGTCCCGTGCACCCCTAGGAATACGGAAGACAGAGAAGAGTGGAGGCGTTATGTACCATGGACCTGCCAGTAAGCAGTGCACTAAGAGAGATAATAAATTATTTTCTAATATAGTTGATCGCATACTTATGCATTGTTCTATTGCCACATGACTCTGACATATCTTCACTTTATTTTCCACAGTAGCTGATCTAATACATTGAGTTATCCTCTCACATTCTTTGTTGTTGATTTTTATCAGGATCACAAGATGTCTGACTACGATGAAAATTTACAAAACTTCTGTCGACTGATGATCGACCTGAAACGGCTTAGAGAAGCACGGATTTTAACGGGAAGTAAAGCAGAGGTTGGGCCAGAAGAGCGCAGCCTGGATGTATTTGTTGGCGAAGACTCATCGGATTACGACGTTATGACCTACACACGAGATTCATACGTGTTTACTCCATCGGATGATGTAACATCTCATTTCAGAGGTGAGATGGGTAGATACAAGACTGATGGAATACATCCAGGCTATGTTCGTCTGATGCGTGGGTGTGATGACGAAGAAATACTGATAAATAATGATAGTCGTTTACCAACAGGATGCACTCTACACGGGCCATCGATTAGACGCACTGATTGGCATATACTGACAGAAGAAGGCTTTACAGAAGATCAAGCGAGTGTAGTGGCTGCGATTGACTATGTACCCGCCCATCACAGCCCTTACTGGCCTCATGAAGCTGATGAATGGATTACTAGACAACGATCACGTGACTCTCTATCACATGACGTCATCAGACGTGTTGTAGGTTATGGTTGTGATTTTGTCTGTGTTTCACACAAGGGATACATAGAACGTGATAAACGTCACGAATGGAGATTCTCATTCTCTGTGGCAGAGTTGATACTGATCAAGAACTGGTCCAGACAACAGAGAGCTGTGTACAGAACAATCAGAGTTCTATATAAGAGGAGCAGTGTAAACACTAAGCGTAGTACTGGACTAGAGTCTCACTTGTGTACATATCACTACAAAACCCTGATGCTCTGGGCTGTTGAAACAAAACCACAATGTTTCTGGAATGATGCAGTTCGAATTGATTCAGTACGTGCTCTACTGATGGACATGATACGCTGCCTGAAGATGAAATCTTTGTATCACTACTTTATACCAACAAATAATCTCTTTGATCATCTCCACTCTAATGATCTCTCTGATGATATCAGCGCTCTAATCGATCTTTCCTTGAATGATAATTTCATTTGCAGTATCGTAGAATATTGTATATTAGGAGAAAGGTTTCTTAGTTGTAAAAGAACTTTTATCTCGATGCCTCAAAATATCTTCAATAACGTCAACGTGAAGAGTTATCTTGAACCTTTAAGTATTAGTAATTATCAGTTTCTACGACGAGAGAAATCAAATCTACAGAACAGCTTTATCAGTGTGTCAAAGACTGCCTACAGATTAGTTAACCTATCACGGCTAAAATCGAACAATCTAATCCCGCATTCAGTGGTTGAATGTAGCAACTGGGGCATTAATGGATCACAGTATCAGGCTGAGGATGACAGTGCGAGAGGTGAAAGAATGACCAAAATATTTAACGTTAACGTCGACTTTGAACAAACATTTACGTCTGACTATCCACCAGTCTTTGACATTGAAGACTACGAATCATGGCTTCAGTATTGTGAATCAGTCGGCGTAACGGATGGAACAGGCGAGATGGTCACATCGATTAAACAATTGAAACATTTGTTGTATTATCGTGGTCTACAATGTAATTTTAAAGCAGATTCTTTAATATCATTTAATTCAGCAGATAAATTTGTTCATTCTGAAAGGCGAGCACCAGACGAGAGAGATGAGGAATGTTTGAATGATCCGATTCTTACATCATGTGACTACGTGAAAATAGGTAATACCTTAAAAGCTAAAGTCCGCTATCATGAATTCAAATCTACAACCTCCCCCACTGTACCGATATCCTGGTTCATCAACAAAGCGTACACAGCCAGCAACTACTACACACTTCTCTCTGACTACGAGACCACAGTCAAGATTTGTGATCAGATCATCAATGTTTACAACACCTCATCGAAAAATAAAAAACTTGCAGAGAACTATCTCCGATTTCCTCTCTCCACTCAGTGGATAGAGATGTACGACAGAGAATTGCAACGGGTTCTTGGTCTAGCAGCTCTCTATAGATTTGTCATACATGGAACAGACAATCAAGTTCATATTCCTGTCTGTCCTGTACAGTTTGCTCTCTACCTCAAGATTCGCTGTGTGATTGATTCTGAAGTAGTGTGGAGCTCAGGATCTGCTACTGATTTATTGTGGATCTCAGGAGTAAAATCTGCTGTTGATGAATTTGTTCAACATTTTGAAATATGTAAAAGTAGTAATACGTATGACTTTATTAAAGAAAGCAGCACCGCCCTGATGGCAGCCATTGTAATTCTCTTAGAGTGGCATATGATAAAATATGTTGGAATCCATTTGTATAAATGTTGGAGACTTGGTAATATATTTAGAATGCTGTAATTTAACACTAATGCCATCCTGGATGATAAACTTTGATTCTCATGTTTACCTTTTTCAAGCCATAGGCAAATACACGAAACTCTTGCAGTAACGTTAACCTTAGCTTCTTTTTTGTATAAAAATTGTGCCTTGGATCTGACATTATTAATGTACACAGCATATAGTCTGCTGGGATTTAAGATCTACGTGTTTTAATGTTCGCCCATTCCTTTGGCCTAAACATCTCCGGTACTTTGCAGTGTGGTTATTGCATTTTGAAATGTTGATTAAAAGTTTGAAACAAATTCAACAGATTATTTGTTTGAGGATCTTCAATTATAGATAGATAGAGATTATAGCGAGATAGAGAGACTAGACTGATTGATAGAGAGATAGGATAGATAGATCGAGATTATAGCGAGATAGGGAGATTAGATTGATTGATTCAGAGATAGGATAGATAGATAGATAGATAGATAGAAAGATAGATAGATAGAGAGATAGAAAGATAGATAGATAGATAGAAAGATAGATAGATAGATAGATAGAGAGATAGATAGAGAGATAGATAGATAGATAGATAGATAGAAAGATAGATAGATAGATAGATAGATAGGGAGATAGATAGATAGAAAGATAGATAGATGTATAGTATAGATAGAGGGATAGGTATATATATATATAGGTAAAGAGATAGGAGAGACAGACAGAGATTAAAGAGAGATAGATTGATTAGATACACTGTTGATGGATAAAGGATATAGTTAGTAACCCAGTAGCTCACTTGATTCTTATCCAGTAGACTAAAGGTTCAATTCTCTCTAAGTACAGAACTGCATTCGGTTGTTAAGTTAAACATTCTCACAACATGTAAACTAAACACACGCTACGTATTTCAACAGATCTTCTAATACGTATTTAATAGTATTCATTCAAGTGCAACACTAACTCTTAAAGGTCATTCTACAAACAATTTCACCACAGACTCGATGCATTCGCTGGCAGAATCAAATATTACAATAAACAAATAAATCAGTGCAGTCAATCGATCAACTTAATCAAATAACTAGATCGGTTCACCCACCGGGTCTTATATTAACTTTAACTGCATAATTGTTAATTACAGAATATATAATACACACTCTTTCCCACGTCAGAAAGGGCATTCGATTGGTGAGCGCCTAGGCTCCAGAAATTACTACAAAAACTTAAATGAATGGAAAATAGTCTATTCATATCCCGACCCTAGTTAAACTGGGGTTTAAGGGACGATGACAATGATGATACAATACACAGTACTGTATCATGAAGTCCCTGACATCATCTTTGTATGAGGAAATGGGCGTTAAACTTTTAATATTATAACCTAGATATACAGTAAATATATGCTAGATAATTACAGGCTATTATAGTCAATCAATCAATCAATCAATAAGAATTTAACGTCAGGTTCTTCACCACAAGCAACCATAGAATCAAAAGCTATATGAGCGCAAAACGATTATCAAAACTAACATTAAAATAGGTAAAATATTTAACAATGTTAAAGTCGCAGCATTTAATAACTTGTATTATTACCTACAGAATGTGAAATAATGTTTCTGCTTGCCTTCTTTCTGGTCGTTCGTTACTAATGACTATTAATGCAACAACAACAACAGTTAAACTGTTGAGGGGTCTAATTTGACTCTAATATTAAATCAACGCAAGTTAAGCAAAGATCAATTACAAAATCCTTCATATATATAAAATGTAAAACTCTTTAGTATTTAAATATTGTTATTATTGTTATTTGTATCATTATTTTGATTGCTATTATTATTGATTTTTTATATTTTTATTTTTATCATCATCATCATCATAACCATTATCATCACCATCATCATCATAACCATCATCAAATCATCATCATCATAACCATCATAATGACCATCATCACAACCACCACAACCATTATCATCATCATCACTAACACCACTGCTATTACGCCACTAAGCATAAAACATATAAACGCTACATCTAAACAGGAAGACCAACGATCTCTCCACAGTCCCACTTCCTCTCTAACACTGACTACGTATCACCCACCGCACTATCCACTAACTCAGCACTGACCTTTAACCCCGGATCATTCACGTCTAACAACAGATATCTCTGTAGAGAAGGCGGTAACGGCAGATCTCTCGCATGTCTCAGTCTCGCTGCGCCCAGTCTCTTACGTATCGCTATGCGACAGTGATGCTGCAACGACCTCGGCGCCGACGATACCTCAGCGTACCACGCACAGCGCTCTACGTACTCCACCCACGCCTGTCCAGGACAATAGAGCTCCTCTCTCGGTCCCCGCCAGCCATCATTCAGAGACCCCTGGGCGTGTAGCTCCGCCCCCAACTGCTCGGTAAACCCCGCCCCAGGGTAATTCCGGTCCCGCCCCCGGAAATTTACTCGGTGAACGAGCGGAACACCCCCCTCCCCTCCACGACGTTCAAGATACCCCTCTTCTTCCATCAGCTGGAAGTCAGGAATGTTTGCCACACCGGGTGGAGCGGTCTGGTCAGAGTTGTCGCCTCTCAAGAGGTTCATCGCCCAGGCCTGGTCAGCCCGGGGAAGGGGAATTCCCAGAGCGGAGAGCGAGGGAAGGGTGAGGGTGGAGTCGACGATCGCTCGTAGGATGATGGAGTCAGAGACACGCAGACTGAGCTCTTGATGTAGGAGGGATTGACCGCGGGCTGATTTGATTGGTCGGTGGTCAGCGCCGTGTGCTATGAGGAAAGCTGCGAGGTGAGGGCGGCGGTCACGCTTGACATTGTTTGCACGAAAACATACGTACTCTAGAGCTGTGAGGCCTGTGTCAATCAATCAATCAATTAATTGATCTAGAGCTGTGAGGCCTGTGTCAATCAATCAATCAATCAATTAATTGATCTCGAGCTGTGAGGCCTTTGTCAATCAATCAATCTGTCAGCTAATCAATCAATTAATCAGCTGCAAGAGTTGTGCGATCAAATAATCATTCAATAAAATCAAGTCGAACAGCCATTCAATCAAAATTAATCAATCAATCAACTGCTGCTGAACGGTTTTTACGTCCTAACGTTTACATTAAACTATCATAAGATATCAACATAGTTAAACAAACATAATAAACATAATAAACATAGTTAAACAAACATAATAAACGAAATTAAAACAAAGAGTACATTATAACAATGAACATGAAAACTTTAGAATTTAACAAAACAGACGTTGGTAGCAATAATATCATCGTAATCATCATCATCACCATCGTAATCATCATTATCAGCATTGTAATCACCATCACCATCACCACCATCACCATCACCATCACCACCATCACCATCACCATCACCATCATCACCATCATCATCATCATCATCATCATCATCATCGTAATCATCATCATCATTATCTTAATCATCATCATCATCATCATCATCATCATCGTAATCATCATCATCATCATCGTAATCATCATCATCACCATCGTAATCATCATTATCATCATTGTAATCATCATTATCATCATTGTAATCATCATTATCATCATTGTAATCATCATTATCATCATTGTAATCCTCATCATCATCACTGTCCTCCCTTGAATCACAGTTTAACCAGGGTCGGGATACAAACAGACTGCCTCAAATCTGAAGTATCGATAATAACTGTAGTTAAAAAACTGAATAATATAAAATTAACCAATTTACTAAAACTAACAACTACAATCCTATCAATAACAGAGAGAAATATCTACAAAGTATATGACATTGCCTCATGGCGAGGAACCGGACTTTAAATTCTTATTGACTGATTGATTACTTATACGACTAGATCGGCACTGGCATAGCTTACCGTTGCCATCTTTTAGATCAATTTTGAGGTTGTAGCCGTAGTTAACTATAGCGCTGATAACAGCGGGAGCTTTGCGTGACGTGTTGAATAGAGATAGGTGCAGAGGAGAAAGGCCACAACGGTTGCAGTGGTTCACATCTGACCCGTGCTGAAGCAATTCTCTCACAGCATCGACCAGGCAGTGGGATATACAGTGGTGCAGCGCAGTGTCTCCTATATGATAAATACGCAGAATATGCACCACCATGCACTGTCATAGAAAATATATAGTTGAGATTTGATCCGTGATCAAGAAATCTTGTGAGAGTTACCCGTGAGGAGCTAAAAATAGAGCGGAATTACCGGTGAGAAGCTAAAAATAGAGCAGAATTACCCATGAGGAGCTAAAAATAGAGCAGAATTACC
This sequence comes from Enchytraeus crypticus, assembly GCA_905160935.1. Taxonomy (NCBI): domain Eukaryota; kingdom Metazoa; phylum Annelida; class Clitellata; order Enchytraeida; family Enchytraeidae; genus Enchytraeus; species Enchytraeus crypticus. The sequence goes on from CAJHZI010000761.1 coordinate 65,020, forward strand.
TGTGAGAAGCTAAAAATTGAGAGGAATTACCCATGAGGAGCTAAAAATAGAACAACATTACCTGTCAGGGGCTAAAAATAGAGGAATTGCCTGTGAGGAGCTAAAAATAGAGCAGAATTACCTGTAGAATGTGACGGAAGAGAGAGGATGGTCTTCCCGTAGGCATTGTGTAGCTGAGTCAAGATGGCCGCCTCGTGACCGCCCTCGGCTGAGATGTAGAGAGCCGTCTTACCGTCTCCATCGACAGCGTTATAGTCTGCTCCACTGATCATCAGCTCTAGGATACAGTCCACGTGGTTGTGCAGTGCTGCCAGATGCAGTGGTAGAGTGTTCCTTGCATAGCGGTACACTATATCAATCAATCAATCAATCAATCAATCATCAGCTCTAGAATACAGTCCACGTGGTTGTGCAGTGCTGCCAGATGCAGTGGTATAGTGTTCCTTGCATAGCGGTACACTATATCAATCAATCAATCAATCATCAGCTCTAGAATACAGTCCACGTGGTTGTGCAGTGCTGCCAGATGCAGTGGTAGAGTGTTCCTTGCATAGCGGTACACTATATCAATCAATCAATCAATCAATCACCAGCTCTAGAATACAGTCCATGTGGTTGTGCAGTGCGGCAAGGTGCAGTGGTAGGGTGTTCCTTGCATAGCGGTACACTGTATCAATCAATAAATCAATCAATTAATCCACAAATCAACATATCAATCAATCAAGCAACATATCAATCAATCAATCAATAAGAATTTAACGTTCAGTTCCTCGCTATAAGGCAATGTCAGGGAAGTCTCTTGCAGACTCTACACAAACAGGCGTCAAAGCACCACACGATGACGACTGAGTAGACAGATCCAAGCCAAGAGGGTCAGAAATTGGATCTATGGCGAAAAGAGATGGAAGGGATCAACCAATCAACATATCAATCAACAAATCAAAATATCAATCAATCAATAAATAAACTAACTATTCAATAAGTAAACTAAACATTCAATAACTCAATCAATAAAATATTCAATCAATCAATCAGACTGTGCAATACTGCCAGTGTTTATTTTCTCTGAAGTAATTACAAGATTCTTTATCGATAAACAATCAAATACTTCACCGTTGAAAAATAAATACAATCTTTACCGACAAGTAACTGTTTTATGTAACTGTTATCTTATCCCTATTAGCATATCATAGAATTTCTAATCAATAAATGGCTGTTTCTGAGGTCCTGGGATCAATTCCCGGTGGAGCTGATCAGAGAGTAAAATCTCGGATATTCATCTTTCATCGATACAACTCAAGTCTTGAAGAGAAGCCCTTCAAGCTTCTGATCTTGATGTTAAACCCATATTTAAAAATAAATGAATCTTATTAAATGAATTCGCAAGAGACATCCCTGACAATGCCTTATGGCGAGGAACCGGACGTTAAACTCTTACTGATTGATTATTATTATTATTATAATTACTATTATAATAATTATTATTAATTGCCATTGAAACCATGGGCCCGATGAATCCCGAAGGACTTGACTTTATTAATGGCATAGGCAGACTTATTGCAGAGCAAACCGGCGACAAGCGAGAGACATCTTTTCTTTGGCAAAGGCTTTCCATGACTTTGCAAAGATTTAATGCAGTCTGCTTCAACAATTATTTTAAGCCGATTGATGACCTTGAGTAGCCGGGTGGCGATTCAGCGCGTATTGCTTGAATCGCTTTTATCAAAGCCCAGGTTCTTTGCACTGGGGTAAAAAAAAATAACAAAAAAATAATTTTAAAAATATATATAATTATATAATTATGCTATATTATTAAAGTATAACTATATCATTATTTTGCGTGTGCCACAGAGGCACGGTGCCTGACCTGCGGTGCTGGTCACCCACTGGGGTCTCTTAGCCGCTGTGCCAATGTGGCACGATGCACCGGCCTCCAGCAGCCGCTTCAGGCACATCAGGTGACCGTTCTCAGCCGCTAAGTGCACCGGGGTCATGTCTACCATGTCCTTAGCATCCAGGTCAGCTAATCAATCAATCAATCAATCAATCAAGCAATCAATTAATCAATCAATCAATTAACCAATCAATCACTCGGTCAATCAATCAATTAATCACTCAGTTAATCAATCCTTTATATTAACTTACATTAAATGTTGTTATTACTATTGTCATTATTATTATTATTATTATTACTATTATTGTTAATTCATATGCTGAATACACGATGACGATGATGACTTCATATGCTTAATATAACTGAGAGTGATTGACAAATAAACCAAGATGAATTGACAGATAAAGCGCGATTGATTGACAGATAGATCGTGATTGATTGACAGGTAAAGCCACACCTCCATGTTCTATGAGCACCTCTACGACCTCTATCCTGTTCTTGGCTACAGCGTGATGCAGCGGCGTCCAGTAGTTCTTAGCGTTATAATACAGCGACATAATGTACGCCTCAGCATTCACTCCCACCTTCTCGTTAACGAGCAAGTCCTTAACACCAGCAGCATCCCCGTCTATTGCTCTCTCTACCAACAGTCTCTCATTGTCTATCTCCTGCTGCAAAAGAAAATAAAACAATAAATCAAACTCTCACTATTTCTCTCCTGTACTAGCTGATCAATCCATCGATCAATAAACAGTTTAACCATTCCTTTAATTAAAAATCAATTAAATTAGTTATCACTTTTATTTAGTCAAAATTACTAACTAAACCAATACAAAATGATTTTTAATATTGTTAATAGTTAATTTACAGAATATTTATTAGAATTAATAAACAGGGATATATATTAAATCTGAATACTTTAAGTAGAATAACGTATTCATAGCTATAGCAATACAAGAAATAGTTAGCAATTTAGCACTTCTAGACTTTTAAACATCACTACGAAGGCTGTATATAATGATGAAGTAAAACTTAAAACACTGAGTATGTTGAGAACAATAACAAAATGACTTTCACATTCAGGCAAAAATAATGACAGTGAAATGAAGAACCTGTTTATCGGTCGTATGCAGGCGCCACGACATTCTATTCAATTATTTCTGATACAGTAAAAACCTTGAATCATCGGCAATATCTATCCTAGATTGAGGCTTTCTTACAACAACTAGAATCAAGTGAAATAGAATAGAGCAATTAATAAAATATACTAATTTTTAAAATAAAGCTCTAACATTCATTTCATAGTTCAAGGATGCTGTTGGAGATGCACAAAACAAAAGGCAACAATTGCTAGTAATATTAATAATAAGAAAATAAAAATATTAACAAATACAAATAATAATAGTGATAATAACAATAATAATAGTACTTAATAATAATAATAATAATAATAATGGAGGAAATACTGGACACAACAAAACCCATGAAACTTCGCAACACATGTGCAGCTTCTCCTATGCTTAACTAATAAAATAGAAAATATGGAGATCATTAAGCATTTTAAAGTAAAAAATAAATATTAGGCCTACAATCATTGGAACGAGCATCAAGAAGCCATGCTTTTGACAGCATTAACTCGTGCCAAACCGAGACGCCGAACCACTAGTTCACTCATTTACCGGAGAATTGCTGATTTATTCTCAACTCATAAAGAAGAAAACAACCACTCGTCTCAAGCTTGTAATTAAATTAATAAATTGATTTATACGCGAAATGTAGAATAAATATAAAATAATAAACAACAAAACCAAAACAAACAGTGCTATCATACCATAAACAATTTTACTAAACTACAATCAACAACAAAGTAGGTTTTATGACAACAACATCAAAAACTAGACTAGAGTAATTGCCGCTGTGAGGTAACTCCTTGAGTGAGGAGGTTTTTAATGCGGTGTCGATGATTTAAAAATAAGATGGATGATGTAATAAAGGTAAAGCTGGTAAAGCTAATGTTAACGCCAGTTTCCTCACTCGAAAGCGTTGTCAACAACAACAACAATAACAATACGATTAGAGTGATACTGTTGTCCATGACAACATTGAGCACTGTGATACCAAATCAAAGCCGATGAGCAGAGTGTGGGGTCCATAAACGGTGCGAGCCAAAATCCGGGTGGTCAGTCCAAGGAAGGGTACTAGCGGAATGGAGGTTTAAGTGTTGGTCTCAGTTCGTGGACTTTTGGTGGATATGCAAAGTCGAATAATAATAATAATAATAATAACAACAATTAGAGTGCTACAGTCATCAATGACAACATCGAGCACTATTGAGACAAAATCAAGCCGGCGAGCAAAAAAGAGAAGGTCCAAAAACGGTGCAAATTCCAAAATCTAGAAATTCAGTCCAAAGTAAAGGGAGTTAAAGAAAAGATGGTTTAGGCGCAGGTCGCTGCTCATGGACACTGGATAGAAAAGAGAGATGGCAAAGATAGGTCTAAGAGAAAAGTCAGTGACGGGTGAGCTCAGGAGTTGAACCCCGTACATACTGATCCGCCGTCGAATATCATACCGACATCGTATGTGCTGGTAAAATCTAATGCTAATGTTAACGTCAGTTTTCTTACTCGAAAGCGATGTCAGTGACGGGCGAGCCCAGGATGTGAGCATTTTTAATCATGTATGATTGGAGATGGAATGGAATAACGCAAGATGGAAGCAATTTTGGTAAATAAGCTGATCATAGCTACAATTATGTGTAAATTAAATGCAACGCGACCTCTCATTGGTTGATAATTTCTTGGATTTGTTCTTGATATGGCCTATAATGTTGTGTACTGGTTACTTATCGAATAGCCCAACCGTGTACTGCGCGTGTCTTAAAGGCGACATAAACATAAGAAACAAACCAAACTCAGGAAGGGTATTCGGTTGGTGAGCATATATAGTCTCCAGAAATTATTACAAAAATGTAAACGAATGAAATAATATTGTGATTGTTGTTGGACAGAGAGGATTAGAGGTCTGTTCATACACAGAGCCTGGTTTAACAGGGATTCTAGGTTAGATGATGACGATTTTCTTGATAAGGTCCGCATTAACCTCTACAACATTTCATAAGCTCTTATAATTCTATGGTTGACACCCTGTAATTAAATTTCTGTTTCTGGGAATTTTTATTTACATTTATTTCTATTTATATTTGTCAGTGATTTGGTGTTGATGCTGAAATAAACATATATCTCTCTATCTCTTTCTCTCCTTTTTTTCTTCTCCTTTTAAATTAACGTTAGTGGATGCGAACATCTTATAAAATCCGAGAATAACTAAACAATCTAATGTTACATATATTGAACAGATCACGATCATCATATTTTCAAGATCAAGATATCATATTTTAAAAAGATTTCAATACGTATGTATTTAACAGTAATCGTTCAAGTACATCACATATTGCACATATTTCAAGATACCAACAAACAGAGAACAGCACATAATGCACATATTTCCAGACACTACTAAACCAGAGAACATCAGAATATGCAATAAGCTACAGCATGAATCAGAGTTTATGGCACAGCATATGTGAACCAGAGTTAATCTAAGCAGTCAGTTATATCGCAATTAATGTTATCATATGTCATCGTCTTTTAAAATCCGAGATTAACTAAACAAACAATGCAACATATTTTAAACAGATCTCTTAAAAGCTAATGTATATACATATATAATGTATATATATACATGTATACTGTATATATGTAGATATGTCCGTATATACACTGTATATATATATATATATATATATATATATATATATATATATATATATATATTGACACGCCATCATTATATGCTACCATCAACGCGTCAGTCCCAACATCAATCAATTATATAATTACATAACAATTGCTGAATTAAACGCTACACAATCATCAAAGTGTAATATTAAAAACAGTAGAAATACTTCCAATCAATCAGTGGCAGGCTTCGATTACAGAAGAGGAGAGATCGATCAGAAAATCCTTTGATGTCAATGCTTCACTTTCAATCAACGTAAGTGTCTAACAAGCGACATTAAAACTAATAAAATTACAACTAGTCTAAAATCTCAATTAAGTAGTCATCATCATCATCATCATCTTCCCTTAAATCCCAGTTTAACCAGGGTCGGGATACGAATAGACTTTCTCCAGTTTTGAAGTTTATCCATTCTCAATCTCAATTAAGCAGTAAAGCCGGCTAATAAGTAACACGGCACATCTCTTCAGCACGTGTTTTTTCAGATCGTTTGGGGTGAATCGATTTGTAGTGACATGTGATGTGGCGACGTCCTTGTCATCATCCTTGTATGAGGAAACGGACGTTAAACTTTTATTATTATTAACCAGATTACGCGAACCAATCAAATAGCCTCATCAACTTCAATGCTGTACGAGGCCTACTCTTCTTTGGAAGAAGAGATAAAGCTAAAAAAGCTAATTTTGACGTCAGTTTCCTCACTCGAAAGCGAAGTCAGTGACGGGCGAGCCGAGGATTTGAACCCTGTACATACTGATCCGCGGTCAAGTATCTTACCAACATAGCCGCTGGGTCCAGCCTATGGAGATAAAATCTTAAAACTATTTGATCATAATCATCATTATGTTATTATTACTACCACTAATACTTACAACAAATCGTTAATACTGATGATATGTATCTGCTTATGGAATACTTTTCGCAATGCAGTCTATTATTTTCCATCCTATTTTATTATAATATTTTATTATTTTTCAGCCTATTGCTCGATTCTATATGTGTTTTGATTGCCAAAGTGGCGTATCAAACACATACATTATTAAGCATAACATATTCACCTATAATATCCACAGATCAACAGCAAGTCTAACAAACACGCCACAGTCTCATTTCCTGTCAAACGTATCTAATACGTGTCTCCCGCAGCTTCAGCATTTAACCCCGCAGCGGTGACCTTTAACCCCGCTCCATCATATGACCCCGCTTCATCATTTAACCCTGCGGCGTTAAACCCTAACGCACCTTCATCCACTAACCCCGCGGCGTTGACCTTTAACCCCGCTCCATCATTTTACCCCGTTCCATCATTTGACCCCACGGCGGTGACCTTTACCACCGCTCCAACATTTAACTCCTCTCCATCATTTAACCCAGCTCCATTATCTAACTCCCTAAACCCTAACGCATCTTCATCCACTAACCCCGCAGCGATGACCTTTAACCCCGCTCCATCATTTGACCCTTCTCCATCATTAGACCCCGCTCTATCATTTAACCCCGCTACATCATTTAACTCCCTAAACCCTAACGCATCTTCATCTACTAACCTCACCTTTAACCCCACTCCAACATTTAATCTCACGGTGGTGACCTTTAACCCAGCTCCAACATTTAACCTCACGGCGGTGACCGTTAACCCCGCTCCATCATTTGACCCCGTGGCGGTGACCTTTCACCCCGCTCCATCATTTGACTCCGCCTCATTTAACCACGCGGCAATGACCTTTAACCCCTCTCCATCATTTGACCCCGCTCCATCATTTAACTCCCTAAACCCTAACGCATCTTGATCCTCTGACCTCACCTTTACCCCCGCTCCACCCTTCACCTCGGCGCTGGAATCCATCAACGCCGGATCGACGACGTCAAGCATCAGATATCTCTGCAGACAAGGCAGCAGCGGCAACTCACCCACACGTCTCAGCCTCGCCGCGCCCAGTCTCTTACGTATCGTTATGCGACAGTGATGCTGCAGCGACCTGGGAGCCGACGATACCTTAGCGTACCAAGCACAACGCTCTATGTATGTCTCTCGCGCCCTCTCGAATCTCTCTCGAAACTCCTCCTTGGGACGCCGCCCCGCTGGCATAGGCAGCTCGGGAAATTGGGGGAGTTTGAGAGTGGAGTCGACGATAGCTCGTAGGATGATTGAGTCCACGACGTGTGGACTGAGCTCATGTAGTAGGAGGGACTTGCCGTGCTTTGATTTGACGCGATGTGGGTCGGCGCCGTGTGCGATGAGGAAGGCAGCCAGGTGAGGACGGCGGTATTGATCCTTCACGGTAAAGCTTACGAGCTCTAGGGCCGTGAGACCTGCATCAGTCAATCAGTCAGTTAATCGATCAGTCAGTTAATCGGTCAATGAATCAGTCAATCAATAAATCAGTTAATTTATCAATCAATCAATCAATCAATCAGTCAATCAATCAGTCAATCAATAAATCAATCAATTAATTAATCAATCAATCAGTCAATAAATCAATCAATCAAACAAGCGATCATTCAATCAATCAGTTAATCGGTCTAACGTGGTTAAGAGCAGTGATCAATAAGTCAATCAATCAGTTAATAATCAGTTAATCGGTCTAGGGTTGTGAAAGCCGTTATCAATCAATCAACCAATTAATCAATCAGTCAATCAATAAATAAATAAATCAGTCAATCAATCAGTTAATCCATCAATCAATCAATCAGTCAGTCAAGCAATCGATCAGTCAGTCTATCAATAAAAAAAAATAATTAAATATTAATAATAATTAAAACTAATCAATATAAATATATCATTCAATCAATCAATCAATTGGTCTAGAATGGCAAGAGCTGTGATTTATCAACAAATAAATAAATCAATCAATCACTGTATGACCTGCAGGATCAAGCTATAAATCAATCATTGTATTTATTTGTTCAATTAGAGTGTGAATCCTGACCCTGGTTAAACTGGGATTTAAGGGAAGATGATGATGATGATGATACACTTAGAGTGAGCACTGATCCAGATAGTTGCTTCACGTGTAAGACAGCTTAACGTAGAGAGACCACCCGGCAGTCAGGTTAGAGGTCACTCCACAACGATATGTTTCACGATTTAATAACTTTCTTTAAATTTCTACAGACCTAGGTAAGTCTAACAACATCCTAATAGAAACAAAATGTTAGAAAAGTCTTAAACAAAGTCTTAGTCGGGTGAGGCTAATGTTAACTTAAATTAACATCAGCTACCTAACAGACTGTACATAAAAGCTACACAATTAAATAAAACGGACATTAAAAACGTTTTACAAATAATTCAATGGATTTAATAATAGACACTCAATCAGCCTCATAAAAAATGAACATAATTTTATAAAAATTCTAAATATATCCCGTCTTAAGTCTTAGAAGAGCGATGCTAGACTGAACATAAAAGCTATATAATTTAATAGAACAGACATTAATAAAAAGTTACAAATGTAACTCAATGAATTTAATAATAGAAACTTAACCAGCCTCATAATTTTAACAAACATAATTATAATATTGAGGCAACAGAGACCATGACCGCCCAGGCTTGGAACAGGCACGGCACTTGGAGAAGAAGAACTATAATCTAAACAAAAAATAATATGAAAAAAACCCATTCACAACCTTTTCTCCTACGACCATTACAGCGCTGGTACAGCTTACCATAGGCTCTTTTGTCAATTTTGAGATTGTAGCCATAGTTAACTATAGCACTGATAATGGCCGAAGCTCTAGAAGACTTGCTGAGTAGAGCTTGGTGGAGAGGTGGGTAGTAGGACTTATCGGGCAGGTTCACGTCAGACCCGTGTTGTAACAATTCTCTCACAGCATCGACCAGGCCGTGTGATATACAGTGGTGCAGCGCAGTGTTTCCTGTATGATAAATACACAGGATATGCACCATGCATGCACAGTTTATACAAATGGAATGCATATCAATACAATAGATTTACCTGTGGAATGAATATCAATACAATAGCGTCACCAGAAGGTCTACTAAAAGAGGTCATAGAAGGTAGAATAGAAGGAAAAAGAAGCAGAGGCAGGCCGAGATTAGGTATGTTAGATGATTTAAAGACCCGCTCATATGTGCACATGAAGAGGAAAGCGGAAGAAAGAGAAGAGTGGAGACGCTATATACATGGACCTACCAGTAGACAGTGCACTACGAGAGAGAGAGAGCGGAATTACCTGTGGAAAGTGACGGATGAGAGATGATGGTTTCCCCGTAGGCGTAGGAATTACCTGCGAGGAGTTAAAAATAGAGAGGAATTACCTGTAGAATGTGACGGAAGAGAGAGGATGGTTTTCCCGTAGGCGTTGTGGAGCTGAGTCAAGATGGCCGCCTCGTGGCCGCCCTCGGCTGAGATATAGAGAGCCGTCTTACCGTCTCCATCGACAGCGTTATAGTCTGCTCCACTGATCATCAGCTCTAGAATACAGTCCACGTGGTTGTGCAGTGCAGCCAGGTGCAGTGGTAGAGTGTTTCTTGCATAGCGGTACACTATATCAATCAATCAATCAATCAATCATCAGCTCTAGAATACAGTCCACGTGGTTGTGCAGTGTGGCAAGGTGCAGTGGTAGGGTGTTCCTTGCATAGCGGTACACTGTATCAATCAATAAATCAATCCACAAATCAACATATCAATCAATCAGTCAATCAATCAATCAATCAATCAATCAATCACCAGGTGTAGTGGAAGAGTGTTTCTTGCATAGCGGTACACTATATCAATCAATCAATCAATCAATCAATCAAGCAAGCAAACAATCAACAAATCAACATATCAATCAATCAGTCAATCAATCAATCAATCACCAGATGTAGTGGAAGAGTGTTTCTTGCATAGCGGTACACTATATCAATCAATCAATCAATCAATCAAGCAAGCAATCAACAAATCAACTTATCAATCAATCAGTCAATCAATCAATCAATCAATCACCAGGTGTAGTGGTAGAGTGTTCCTTGCATAGCGGTACACTGTATCAATCAATCAATCAATCAATCAATCAATCACCAGGTGCAGTGGTAGGATGTTTCTTGCATAGCGGTACATTGTATCAATCAATCAATCACCAGGTGCAGTGGAAGAGTGTTTCTTGCATAGCGGTACACTATATCAATCAATCAATCAATCAGTCAGTCACCAATCAAGAGGTGCAGTGGACGAGTGTTTCTTGCATAGCGGAATTTTAAATCAATCAATCAGCAGGTTAAGTTGAAGAGAGTTCTTTGTATAACGGAATGCTAAATCAATCAATCAATTAATTCTTCTTTCATCATCATCATCATAATCATCGTCATCACCATCTTCTTCCCTTAAATTTCAGTTTAACCAGGGTCGGGATACGAATAGACTTTCTCCAGTCCTCCAGTGTTCTTTACATAGCGGAATGCTAAATCAATCAATTAGATAACAATTAATCAAGATTTTAACGTCTACTTCCTTAGCAGAGGGGACACAGTCCATAACGGTCTGACAATTGAATATTTTCAAATTAGGAAATGGCCAAACACTGGCAAGTGAAAAATCAAAATAAATTTTAAATAACATCTCTAAATAATTATTAAAAACTTAACAAGTAAACTAAGTTCATATTTACAAGGAGCAAAAACAACTACAATAAACTGTAGAGTGTGAAGAAAATATAATGAAACAAGAAAAGAGAATACAATGAAACAAATGTAGTGTTTAATTAACTAATAATCTCTCTCTCTTAGTGCACTGCCTACTGGCAGATCCATGGTACATAACGCCTCCACTCTTCTCTGTCTTCCGCCTGCCTCTTCATTTCCACATACGAGTGGGTCTTTAAATCATCTAACATACCTAATCTCGGCCTGCCACTGCCTCTTTTTCCTTCCATTCTACCTTCTATGACCTCTTTTAATAGACCTTCCCTCTTAGCATGTGTCCTATCCATCTCTTAAAATAATGGTATATAACTAATAATAATAATAATAATAATAAAGGTTTAACATCCGTTTCCTCATACAAGGATGATGTCAGGGACGTCCCTCCATCACATGTCACTACAAATCGATGCACCCCAAATGATCTGAAGCTGGTAAAGCTAAGGTTAACGTCAGTTTCCTCACTCGATTTGAAAAAACACATGCTGAAGAGAAATAAAAGATACTAAACGGTGCCGGTCCAGTGATCAAAAAAACAGTCAGGCAAGATGAAATAAAATCTATGGTGGGAAGAGATGTGTTTTTAATTTACAACTGAAAGTGGAAGTAGTACATATAGTATTACTTAGCTAGGATACATGGGATATATCGTTATCGACAAGTAATTTCTATGTATTGATAGCAGAGTTTCTAAACAATGAACCAGTCATTAGTGGAACGGTGCCAAACCTTCAGCGTTGGGTGCCCACTGAGGTCTCTTAGCCGCTGTTCCAATGTGGCACGAGGCACCGGCCTCTAGTAGCCGCTTCAGGCACATCAGGTGACCGTTCTCTGCCGCTAAGTGCACCGGGGTCATATCTACCATGTCCTTAGCATCCAGGTCAGCTAGTCAATCAATCAATCAATCAATCAATTAAGTTAATCAATCAATCAAATGTAAGCTAGCTCCAGCACCTGATCAATCAATGAATTAATCAATCAATCAAACAATCAATCAATCACTCCATTAATCAATCCAATGCATTAAATTCAATGAAATATTATTATTATTATTACTGATATTACAAGTGAAGCAGTTACCTGGATTAACGCATACGCTAAGTAAATAAATAATATTATCATTATAATTATTATAATTATTACTATTAATTATTATTATTATTGTTATCAACGAAAACTTATCTAGCAGTGTCAGCAGTGAGTTCGGTCTTCGAGATTACTTTCCACGATAATTATGAATACAACTAAAATTACACAATATAAGAAAAATTAGTACAATAATTGAACTTTAACCAATATTTAAACAATTCATAAACAAATTACTACAATAATAACAATAAACTGTGATTAATTAATAATTATAATAAACTGGGAATAACTAAAGATAAACTGTGATTAATTAACAATAAACTGTGAATAATTAAATATAGAGCATGATTGATTGACAAATAGAGCGTGTTTGATTGACAGATAGAGTGTGATTGATTGACAGATAGAGCATGATTGATTGACAGATACAGCATGATTGATTGACAGATAGAACGTGATTGATTGACAGATAGAGCATAATTGATTGACAGATAGGGCGGGATTGATATACTGGTAGAGCGTGATTGATTGACAGGTAGAGAGTGATTGATTGACAGGTAAAGCCACACCTCCATGTTCTATGAGCACCTCTACGACCTCTATCCTGTTCTTGGCTACAGCGTGATGTAGCGGCGTCCAATAGTTCTTAGCGTCGTAGTACAGAGACATAATATATGACTCAGCATTCACTCCCACTTTCTCGTTAACGAGCAAGTCCTTACCTCCAGCAGCATCCCCGTCTATTGCTCTCTCTACCAGCAGTCTCTCATTGTCTATCTCCTGCTGCAATGCCTAATAAATCAACCAAGCAATCAGTCAATAGTTTATCCGACTGGAGCTGTGGTGATGTCATAAATTAAGCCATAAATTATTTTTGTTTTTAAAAATTAAACGTAAAATTAAGCCAGTCGAGAACTACAAATGATTTCACCCTCAAAGAAAATCATCAACAGTGACATGACAAACCTGTTTGGCTTCCAGGGGAAGGCGCCACGACATTCTGTTCAATCAGTTCTGATACAGTAAAAACCTTGAATCGTAATATCTCTCCTTGATTCACAATCTCTAACAACCTCTGGAACGAAGCGAAAAATATAATAATAGCATTAATAACATAAATAATTTATGTAACAAAGATTTAACACACATTTCTTAGTTCAAGGATGCAGTTATGGATGTACAAATAAAAAAAAATAAACTAATAATACACTGGGGAAAAGGAAATACTGAAATACAACAAAAAGCCGTGAACCGTGAAACACATGCGCGGCTTCTCATGTGTTCATATAACAGTTGACATACTGCAGAAAACATACAAACATACAAGCATACATAGAATTAAAAAGTAAAAATGTTCGGAAAATATTAAGAAAGAGTAGAAAACAATGTAAACAAAAAGTTGTTAACTATAAACATGTAGTTTATATAATAGCTAAGCTTTAAATAGAGTAATTATTCGTCACAGTTCGAGACGCCGAACAGATGCGCCGCTAGATTTCTCATTTACCGGAGGATTGCCGAAGTTTTCTTACCTCACAGAGACTGGAGTTACACATACTTCCACTAGAAATGAGCCGAACTTTAAACGTTCCGAATTTAAATGGAAATTAAATACACCAGTGTTGCCACGCCGCAGAAATTCTTGTAGCCAAAATGCTAGCATTATTACAATACTAATAACAATAACAACAATTAGAGTGCTACAGTCATCAATGACAACATCGAGCACTATTGCGACAAAATCAAGCCGGCGAGCCAAAAGAAGGTCCAAAAACGGTGCAAATTCCAAAATCCAGAAAATCAGTCCAGAGTAACATTAGTAAATTTTAAAATGCTCAGCTTACATATCGTTTGATTACAACAACAAAATTTAAACAGGATTAGAGCAAATATTGCACTATACTGTGGTTAATGACAACGTCGAGCATTATGTAACCAATATCAGGTCTAAGAGCTGAAAACTTAACAATCCACGATGGTGCGAAAACCGAACACTCAGAAAATCTGCCCAAAATTCAGCTAGACCTATAGGTAATTAAAAAGCCTTTTGATATATTCCTATACCTTAATTCCTTCTCTCTCTCTTTCTCTCTCTCTCTTCTTTCTTTCTCTCGATCTTCATATAGTTTCATATGAAATTTTAATCGATATAGGCCATGGTATCCGTTCAATAGGGCCTATACATGTATATTCCTGCAAACAACCACGCAGCTTCCAAATAATGATACGAACATGATTAAGTGGAAAAATATTTGGTCTCCATTTAAAATATTTTGCTTATTTGAAAGTATTCTAAAATAAGCAAATTTCTATCAGCAGTCGAACAACTAGTCAACAAGCCACCGGCATAGTCTGGTATATGATTTAATTTAGGCTTATATCTGATGGGATTAACTTGTAAATCGATGGTGTGCTCTTTATGGAGCGTGGAAAGCAGCACCTATGTAGGAATACATACCGTGGACCTGCCACTTGGCAGAGCACTGGAGAGAACTTTGGATACACACTTCACACTTCTAAATTTAAAATTATAAATTTTAACTAAAAATTCTAATACTTCAAAATTTTTAGCCTGACCTGGGTTTGAACCCGTGACATATTTAATATATACCTCCAGAATTCAGTGCTCTAACCACTTCACTACCTCCACCACCAGTCGTCAGCGTGTGAAACGTGAGTTGAATGGAAGAGAAATACGCGTGAAGTGGAAGAGGTGAGAGGAAAGGAAGGATTTAGTGTGGAGGGTAAACAGAGAGAAGAGAGTTAATAAAGACATCCTATCCACGTCTATACAGGCGCTTCAGCGACACAATGCCGCAATTTATTTCTCTCTTCCTTGGACCCGCAGCTCTGCGTCGATGTCTGCAGTCCGAGAGAGGGGTAGAAAAGCTAAAAGAGTGTCAGTTTGAAGTCAGTTAACCTCAGTTTCCTCACTCGAAAGCGATGTCAGTGACGGGAGAGCCCAGGATTTGAACCCCGCACATAGTAATCCGCGGTCGAATAGCTTATGGGCAGCGCCACTGGCTCCAGACAGTAGAGACTCTTAGTAAAATGAAGCCTAAAGTCCAATTAAGTCTTTCGGCGGAAAATATTCCGATAGTGTTGGAAGGTTATTCTTAAATCTGCACAGGCTGCAAGCGGTGCATTACCATTTAGGTAACGATTACTGTACAAATAACAATGGGAAGAAAAGAAGAAATATAGAAAACAGCAATCAAGAAAGGAAACTCTGTAAACACATGCGGTTGTCATGTGTGTAACCATATATGAACGAAATATGTCTGATTGAGCCTAGGATAGGCCTGATCAGCCTGATTTGGCCTAGGATAGCCTGATTGAGCCATTGTGGTAGTCCTATGGTCTGTTTGATGTAGGCCTAGTGCTAGACCAGGCCTAGTTCTAGGGTAGCCTTAGTGCTGGGCCTGGCCTAGTTCTAGAGTAGGCCTAGTGCTGGGCCTGGTCTAGTTCTAGGTTAGGCCTAGTGCTGGGCCTGGCCTAGTTCTAGGTTAGGCCTGTCTGTCTTGATTGGGACTCGAACTAACTCGAGGACTGGGACTAATATCCGGTGCATGGAACCCTCTCCCATCATCCATCACCTCCATTCATCCATTCCTTGTGGGGGGATCCAACAGGTGGGGTGGATGGGTAAATGAGGGTGAGATTATGGATGAGGGATGATGGGGAGGGGTGATAAATTAGTGGGATATATTACTCTCTCTCTCTCTCTCTTTCTCTCTCTCTCTCTCTTTCTCTCTCTCTCTCTCTCTCTCTTAGTGAATGATTATACCGTTTGCCTAGTTATTTTTCAATTTGTATGACTGAGGGGTGGTCAACTGGATAGGTTACTTGTGACCTCATTGACGGCCTTGTTTGTGTATGACACTGTATATTTTGAGTGTATAGAAATAAATATATAGTTCTCTCTCTCTCTCTCTCTCTCTCTCTCTCTCTCTCTTAGTGCACTGCCTACTGGCAGGTCCATGGTTTCTAACGCCTCCACTCTTCTCTGTTCTTTGTCTTCAGCTTTTTTCTTCATGTCCACATATGAGTGGATCTTTTGACGTCCCTGACATCATACCTGGATAAGGAAACGGACGTTATACCTTTATTATTATAATTATTACATAAATCATCTAACATACCTAATCTCGGCCTGCCTCTGCCTCTTTTTCCTTCCATTCTACCTTCTATGACCTCTATTAATAGTATATTAACTGTAAGTAAATGTATAATTCTTCATGTTTTGTGTCGCGTACACGGAAGAATAGAACAATCGTTAACAGCACAATGTCGTTAGAGGCAATGGAGCAAGAATTGAGGAAGGCAATGGGGAATCACCTAAGAAGCCATATTTTCCAATACTACAGGCTACGTAAGGTATGCATGTATAAAAGCAGAGCCTTTGTGAATGAATTAACTTCTTGATATATCAGCAAGTGGAATCTCCCTATAGAGCCTGAAAACTGACTCGACTCTAAGTACGAATATGCACTTTGGGGACCTGTCATTTGGCGGAAACTGAAGGGAGTGTGTGTCTGAGAGAGAGAAAGAGAAATTACAAACTACAGTATGGTTAAATATATTGAAATGGCAATAATTTAAGATCACTAAGTAATTTAAATAAATCGCAAAGGCTCTAATTTTATCATTTAGCATATACATGTATAGAAGTACTACTACGAACTATAGTATTAAGCTTTTTTTCCCTCTCTCTCTACCTATCCATACCACTCTATCTCTCTCTCTCTCTCTCTCTCTCTTTCTTTGTTACTCTCTTTATCACCCCTCTCTCTCAGTATTTTCTCTCTAGCTTTCTCGCTTCAACAATATGTCTGTAAAAAATCAAAGCAGATAGAATCAAGTCTGCTGAACATTTTTAAATTAAAATTTAACATTTAAATTTTAAAAAATGTTCACTTGCTCAGTGATCTTCACCGTCAAATCATCTTTCCCAGGCCCACAGGGCTACCATTGACTTGTTAAAAACTCTCCACTCTTTCTTTCTGTGTCTCTCTCTTTCTCTCTCTCTCTCTCTCTCTCTCTCTCTCTCTCTCTCTCTCTCTCTTATTTGACTCTAACCATTTCTATATCTCTCATCGTTCTTCTCAACATCTTTAGCAAGCTATTGTCAGAGCTATCACATGATGTATGTGCGTGACAGAGCGAGAGAGAGATAGAGAGAGAGAGAGAGACACCGAGCGAGAGAGAGAGAGATAGAGAGAGAAGGAGAGACAGAGAGAGAGAGAGAGAGAAAGAAATAGAGGGAGATAGAGAGAGAGATATATAGAGCTAGAGAGAGACTTGGAGAAAGAGAGAGAGAGAGAGAGAGATAGAGAGAGGGAAAGAGAGAGAGAGAGAGAATAGCAGAGAGAGAGTTAGAGAGAGCGAGCGAGAGAATGAGAGAGCGAGAAAGACAGAGAGTGAGTTGAAGATATAGAAACAGCGAGAGATTGAGACAGACAGAGAGAGAGAGAGAGAAGAGAGAGAGAGAGAGAGATAGAGATTGAGACAGACAAAGAGAGAGAGAGAGAGAGAGAGAAGAGAGAGAGAGGGAGAGAGAGAGAGAAAGAGAGAGAGAGAGGGATAGAGAGAGAGAGATAGAGGAGATGCTAACAGAAGATTTTGAAGAAGATGTTGTCAGCAAAGCTTCACACAGCCATCAGTTGATCATTTAACAGCATCAGCTCTCCAGCAGTGCATCCTATGTACTGTTACATACCAGTGTAAGTCTATATCTCTCAGCTCTCTCTCTCTCTCTCTTTCTCTCTCTCTCTCTCTCTCTCTCTATCTCACTTTATTTATCTTTCTCTGTTTCTATTAACTTCTCTCTACTTTTCTCTCGATGTCTTCTTCTTTACATTTTCCACTGATAGCGCTGATCTGAAAGTAAAATCTCTGACATTCATTGGACTGGCTATACTGGCTATACGGAAAATGTATTAAATTGTCTAACGGATTAAACATTTGATAATAAAAGTGAGAGATATCAACATAGAGTTGGTCACTTCACTACATTGCGTGTTTTTTTTCAGATCCAAGGTACACATTCTATACTCATAGCTACCTATGGCTGGAGCCAGTGGCGATGTCGGTATGATATTCGACTCTGGATGTGCGGGTTCAAATCCTGGGCTCACCCGTCACTGACATCGCTTTCGAGTGAGGAAACTGACGTTAACTTTAGGTTTACCAGCTTTTTTACCTATGAGAAGTTCAGTTGAAGACATTTCCATCTCTCTTTTCCATCCAGTGTCAATGAGTGTCACCTGCACGAAAAAAACCTTCTTTTCTTTAATTCTCTTATCTTTGGGTTCGCTTTCTGGAGTTTTTGAATTTGCACAGTTTTGGACCATCTTTTTGCTCACCGGCTGGGATTTGTCTCAATAGTACTCGATGTTGTCATGGACGACAGTAGATTTAATTCATCCAATTATAATTATTAGTATAGGCCTATATTAGGTCAAGAAATTTGGATGAAATTCTGTAAATTATGTCTGAATTGATTGCTTATATCTTTTATTTTCTTATTACTTATAATTAAAGTAATTACTTATAATTAAAGTAATTACTTATAATTAAAGTAATTACTTATAATTAAAGTAATTACTTATAATTAAAGTAATTACTTATAATTAAAGTAATTACTTATAATTAAAGAAATTACTTATAATTAAAGAATTACTTATAATTAAAGTAATTACTTATAATTAAAGTAATTACTTATAATTAAAGTAATTACTTATAATTAAAGAAATTACTTATAATTAAAGTAATTACTTATAATTAAAGTAATTACTTATAATTAAAGAAATTACTTATAATTAAAGAAATTACTTATAATTAAAGTAAGTACTTATAATTAAAGAAATTACTTATAATTAAAGAAATTACTTATAATTAAAGTAATTACTTATAATTAAAGTAATTACTTATAATTAAAGAAATTACTTATAATTAAAGTAATTACTTATAATTAAAGTAATTACTAATAATTAAAAACCAGGCAGCAAGGCCCACACAAAGCCCACTATACACCCAGCGCACTCGTCTTGTTAGATTCAAACATATAAGGTCATAAAGTTATGATTTTTTTCTGTTCGTAAAGTTACACACGTGACATATCGCATGTGCCACATAGTTTTCTTTCTTGGTTGCTGTTTTTGAAGTTTTCGTTATTTCCCCAATTCCTCTCCATGATTATTTGTAATCGTTGCCTCTTGTTGGCGCATCATTTGAAGCCTGCGCGGATAAAAGAATAATCTTCCAAAACCTTCGGGATCTTTTCTTTCAAAGCTGTGTAAAATGCCTGCTTACCCTTATTTTTTTTGTATTGTAGTATTTTTTGTACTTTGTATTTGTATAGCTCTGTACTGGTAAATACTGTTTTAGAATATAAATGAAACATTTTCATTGAACTCAATTTATCAGTTAAAAGCAAGCAGATCTTCGAGATAATTAACAATGGTCAAACACCTCTTTTTATCGGCTTGGATTATTACATATACTTCTATGTTCGGAATAGCCATCTCCAATCAGCCTGTGAAATCCGTCTCCAACTTAAAGGGTAAGCTTTAGCTATGCTAATTATTACTATTTATTTATTTTATTAATAATAAATTCATTTAATTTGAAATCGGGCTGGAGTCAGTGGCGATGTCGGTAAGATATTCGACAGCGGATCAGTATGGGCGGAGCTTAAATACTGGGCTCGCCCATCACTGACATTGCTTTCGAGTGAGGAAACAGACGTTAACATTAGCTATTTCATCTTTAAATGACTTGTCCTGAGTTGAACTGAACTCACGTGGGTTCAATATCCGGTTTCGCCAATCTCAGAGCGAAATCTCTTCCGTTAGTTTAACGATCAAGAGCAGGACCGGTATAATGGACAAATGCTGTCTTTAAGCATAATATATTATGGTAATATGGTGCTAAATACTATCATTAAAGATCACATCGCTATGCTGTATTTCTTTTAAAATTAATATAATTGTGGAGTCAACTTAAGTTTAAAATATACAAACCTAATAAAGCTATATTTGGTGTCAGTTTCCTCACTCGAAAGCGATGTCAGTGACGGGCGAGACCAGGATTTGAACCCCGCACATACTGATTCGCGGTCGAATATCTTACCGACATTGTCACTGGCTCCAGTTAGTTAATTGCTTGTATACTTTGGTTTTGCACGAAGAATTTCAAATATAATAATTGGTTGACAACTCCCCTCTCTCTCACTCTCAATTGATTGCCTACTGGCAGGTCCATGGTATTTCACGCCTCCACTCTTCTCGGTCTTGCGCTTTCCTCTTAATTTCCACATATGAGTGGATCTTTAAATCATCTAACATTCCTAATCTCGGGCTGCCCCTGCCTCTTTTTCCTTCCATTCTACCTCTTACCATCTATGACCTCTTTTAATAGACCTTCCCCTCTTAGAATGTGTCCTATCCATCTCTTCTTCCTATTTCTTAATAAATTTATCAACTGTCTATCTGTGCCAACTCTATCCAGGACTTCCTATACCTCTCCTATAATCAAAAGCCTATAATTATTAATAACTGTAACTATCTAAAACTATAATTCATAGATATATTTCTACAGTAGTATCTAAAGTAACTCAGATATAACTTCTATAACTTAATTTATTAAACTATTACTATTACTAATCACTTTGTGAAAACGTTGTTGACAGACTCCAGTAGAGATATCCGCAAGATACACATCACTTTCTTCTAATATTAATTAGTAGGCTCATTAGTAATATTAATAATTAATAATAATAATTCTAAATGAATTTAGCAAGATAAATTTCACTAATAAAGGATATTCTTCCTCATCATCATCATCATCTTTTCGCCTGAATCCCAGTTTAACCAAGGTTGGGCTTCGAATAGACTGTCTCAAATCCTCTCTGTCTCATATCATATCGTCAGTCAATTCCCTATTTTTCATGTCCTTCTTATTAGCCGCATATAACGAATACTAATAAAATATATTAAATTTCTACAATATTATTATTAATTATTATAAATTTCTACAATATTATTATTAATTATTATAAATTTCTACAATATTATTATTAATTATTATAAATTTCTACAATATTATTATTAATTATTATAAATATGACACTAATAATTAGGATATACTGAATTTTGATAATAAGATTTTAGATTGGATAAGATAAGAAACAATAAGAAAGGGAATGAGGGAGAACGAGAGAGAGAGAGAGAGAGAAAGAGAGAGGAAGAGAGAGAGAGAGAGTGAGAGAAAGACGTATATATATATATATACATGTATATATACATGTATATATATAATCTATATATATAATCTATATATATATATATATATATATATATATATATATATATATATATATATATATATATATATATAGATAGATAGATATATATAACGCGCGGCAGATTGTTTGCGGTTGCACTATAATTCTGCAGTGGTCCAACCACACCCGAGCACAACACGGGGAACAATCTGCCGCGTGTACGTAAGTGGCGACTAAAGGCAGGAGCTGAGGATGGCAAGATGGGACCCACCTCACCATGAAATATTTTCATATTTTCCTAGTATTAAATGGTAATTAATCCACATAACTGAAGGCAACGGGAAACCACCTCAGAAGCCATATTTTTCCCAAGGTATAGGCTACATAAGGTAAAAAGCTGGTAAAGCTAGGTTAACGTCTGTTTCCTCACTCGAAAGCGATGTCAGTGACGGGCGAGCCCAGGAGAGGAAGAAAGATGAAGAGAGAAAAGATGAAGAGACGAGAGGATTATTCTCACATAAGATATGGATTAAAATGGCAATTAGTCCATCTGAGGAAGGCAGCGGGATACCACCTCAGAAGCCATACTTTTCCCAAGCTATAGGCCACATAAGGTATGGATAAGGCATAGACTTTGTGAAGGGATTAAGTTGTTGATCTAAGGAGTGCTTTTATGGAGCAAGAAAGCAGACTTTGAGTATGAGTATGTACCTTGAACCTGCCACTTGGCAGTGCACTGAAGAGAGAGATATATAAAACAGGAGTTTTGAATAGGGGTGGGAGGTTGGATGAGAAGGGTGGGTGGTGCTGACATTTTGTGTTGTATGGCAAGAGTTAGTTTACGCGTAAACTGAGAAGTTGAATGACCGAGAGCTGTATGTGATGAGATGTGCGTGATCATGCGCGCAGAGTAAGAGAGAGACAGAAAGAGAGAGAGAGAGAGAGAGAGAGAGAGAGAGAGAGATACACACATACAAGCAGACAAATATACAGAGATAAAGTGAGAGAGATACAGACAGACAAGCAGACAGACAGAGCAAGAGAGAGACAGATAGAGAGATAGAGACAGAGAGATACATAATTACAGACAGACATATATACCGACCGACAGAAAAAGGATGAGACTGTGAAATGGAGAGAGGGAGAGACAGACAGACTTACAGGCAGACAGAGAGAGAAAGGGAGAGAAAGAGTTAGAGAAATGGGGAAAGATCGGGAGCGAGCGAGCGAGAGAGAGAGAGAGAGAGAGAGAGAGAGCCTGATGGAGATAGAGAAATGAGAGGAGAGGTAAATGAGAGACTAATAAATGTTAAATAAATGGTAAATGAGAACAATGTTCTCTCTGAAGTCTCTTGACCCTCATGTCGCACACAGATACGTGAAAACGACGTTAAACAATGTTTACAATTGTTTAATGTCGATTAAACTGAATAAACTTAACTAACTAATTAACTTAATTAACTTAATTAACTGATTAAACTGGCTTAGACGGCAATACCCTGATTAATTGATGATTGATTGATTGAGTAATTGATTGATCGATTGAGCAACTGAAAGCAATAGCAGGCTTGAGTAGGAGTATGGACCTTGGATCTACCGCGTGGAAGGCCTCTAAAAAGCTCGTAAAGCTAATGTTAACGTCAGTTTCCTCACTCGAAAGCGATGTCAGTGACGGGTGAACCCAGGAGTAGCACTGAAGCAGTATACCGTTGAAATAGTCTGTGAGGAGCGACCTCATCAATCATTAGGCTGGAGTCAGTGGAGATACAGGTAAGATACTCGATCGCGAATCAGTATGTGCGGGGTTCAAATCCTTGGCACGCCCGTCAATGACATCTCTTTCGAGTGAGGAAACTGACGTTAACATTAGCTTTACCAGCTTTATAGACTTTTAATGAACCCTCGGGGTTTTGACATTTAGACATCGAAAGTGGACGCCAATTGGAGTTGCTGTATCGTCATAGAAACGCCGGCAGACGGTCGTGTTATCGAGTGGTGTAAATTAAACAATTTTCCACGTGAGATGATCATTTAAGAGAACGGGAGGAAATGATTTTCATACAGATTTACTGTGTCAGCAGGTCGCTTTATAATATACTAGCCATAGATTAGATACCGATCCGATTTGACAACAACACCAATCTCCAGAAGAAATTAATTTCTCATAGTTTAAACCTCAATCATAACTTTAATTATATCATCTTTGACGTGTATACAAATGAGCTTTTGCAAGGAAAAGAAAGATAGAAAAAAGGTAACGTTGCTTAGTAAATAGGTCGACATTTAATAGCTTTTAATAGTATTTTCTGAAACAGTTGTAGAACGGCCGCTGTGTAACATGGAGACTGATTCTCTAGTTACAGATAATGTTAGAGGCAGCATGAGTTTATATTTCGCATCGCTTCTGTCTTCAATGTCCGTTAACTGACAGGCAGATAGCTGCCTGGTTTAGTTGCCTTATTTACTGACAGACAGCTAGCTGCTTCTTGTATCTGCTCAACTACTTACTGGCAGCTAGCTGCCTTATTTATTCACAGGCAGCTACCTGCCTGGTTTAGCTGCCTCATTTACTGAGGGCAACTACATATAGCTGCCTGGTTTAGCTGTTATGGAGAGGGAGAGCTATTTGAAATTATTTCGCTAAATTATGGCGGAGATTTTGAGCACGTTGTTCCGTGTTGTGTCTCACTTCTTGTTTCAAATCATGATCGTCATCTTGCCTTTGAGTCCCAGTTTAACACCCTTATTTGAGAAATATTTGTATTCATACAGAGTTAAACCAATCTGTGAAATTTTAGCTGATGATGATTTGTCAAGCATAAGAACATAAGAAACAGAAGAAATAAGGACTTTCAAAATATGCGTTCATGTAGAGGTTGTATTGTGCCCGACACCGGTGGATTGGTAAAGGTAATGTTAACGTCAGTTTCCTCGCTCGAAAGTGATGTCAGTGACGGGCGAGTCCAGGATTTGAACCCAACACATACTGATCCGTATTCGAATATCTTACCGACGTCACCACTGGCTCCAGCTGCTAATATAATATTATTATATAATATTATATTATTATAATAATGATAAAATTAATATTATTTCCCCGTGTTGTGTTCGATTTGTTTGAAGAATTGACCAACCGGTAACTGCACGTGTCGTAGAAGGCGACTAAAGCATTAAGATCCATACCAACGTCAGAAAGGGCATTCGGTTGGTGAGCGTCTAGGCTCCAGAAATTGCAACATAAGTTTAAACGAATGGAAAAGTCTCAAATAGGGGATTGGCTGGTGATGTGGTGTAGGACAGAGAGGATTTGAGACAGTCTATTCGTATCTCGAACCTGGTTAAACTGGGATTCAAGGGAGGATGATGATGATGATGATAATATTAATATTATTACCCTATCAAAAACTTCTCTCTTGTCTTTTTTCTTTCCACTTTCTCTAACAAGCTTAAGACCTACCTTTTCCCACCATAGACATAATCAATCTACCCTGACCATTTTTGGTCACCGGACTGGCTTTCGTTTAGGACCTTACTTCTCCTCAGCACATTTTATTTGCAGATTGGTCTGGGTGAATTGATCTGTAGTGATGTGTGCTGTGGGGACGTCCCTGACATCATCCCTGGAAGAGGAAACGGACGTTAAAACTTTATTATTATTATTATTATTATTAATAATATTATTATTATTATTATTACTTTTATCATTATAACATATAGTATCTCTAAATCAGTAAAAGTTGCCGTACTTACACAGGTGTAGGTTTGTAATAGAGAGAGAGAGAGGGGGGTGTCAGGAATTGGAAGGTGGATTTAAATTCTTACAAGTGGTAGTTGGGACGCCGCCTGCTTTACGTTTCCTTCAATCCCTTTCCTGTTGCATCCAGTGACGTATCGCCTTCCGTCACGAACTGTTTCCAGCGGAATGACTGAGATTGAGGAATAGGGACAGGCTGGAACTGTTGAACAGGACTCTCTCCGTGGATTAATAAACCGGCACCGGCTCAATATCACGTGATTTCAATCCTCTCCATCCGTTCCATCACTCCAGTTCACTTCAACCATTTCCAAGTCCCAAAAATTCACAATTTGAAGAATTCCTGGGATCCCCGTGTAACTATTATTGTTCTAATTAAAAACATAGTAATTAATTATGGAGAATTAATGACAATGAGGCTAATTCATTAAGCAGTAATTGATGAATTCTTCTTTTTACCGTATATACATGTAGGTATATGAATGTTCACTCATAGCAAACGTTTTGTGATCTTGCCGACATTACCATTGGTTGGAGCCAGTGGATCAGTATGTGCGGGTTCAAATCCGGGGCTCGTCCGTCACTGATATCACTTTCGAGTGAGGAAACTGAACCTTAGCTTTACCAGCTTTACTTTCTGAAAGTAATTTTATGCGACTTATCTCGTTATAGAGACGAAATGAATTAATCGGCTAATTAAACTAAATTAGACACTGAATTACCTAAATTAAGTAAAAAACTAGTTAAGCTAATGTTAAAGTCAGTTATTCACTCGAAAGCGATGTCAGTGACAGGAGAGCCCAGGATTTGAACCCGCTCATACTGATCCGCGGTCGAGTATCTTACCGACATCGCCACTGGCTCCAGCCGGTAGCGACTGTGGGGAAAAGCCTTTAAATCCAAAAAATCCCTAAAATTCAATTTTTCGGGACGAAGAAGGTTTTTCCAGCCATTAGAACAGGGGACATCGCAAAAAGCAATAAATCGCAGCCCGAGAAGTCTATAATTCTGCAAAGAACTGAGTAAAGAACGTGAGGATTAGATATTTCCAGATTATATCATATCTAAATCACCGCAGCCTGTCAGTTCTAAGCCAATGAGATGTGACATTACGCGATATTTATTGCTGCCACAAATACCGGTCGTTATTTAAAGGTTTGAGGAATATCAAGGAAAATTCCCGAGAGGGGGAATTCAGTGAGCGGGGATTTCAGAAAAAATTGTGAAATCTCTATAAGATAAACTCATCGAAGAGTAGACAAAGACAAGCAATATAAAATAAATATGCACTATAATATATAGTATAATATATTAAATATATAATATAATGCGATAGAACGATTCTCGTTCTCTTTGATGGCCTATTGCTTCTGCCTCTACTTAATTTGTTTGATTGTTGCTGTTTTATTTTGCTTTCTATTCAATTTTTGAATATTTTCGTGTGATTGTTTTCATTTTGTGTGGTATGTGCTGCGTTTCGATCTAATAAACATAATTTTTTTTCTCTCTCTCTCTAATATAAAAAATGGGCCAAAGGGAGATAACTTAAGCCAGAGTGAGAGAAAGTAAGAGAGAGAAAGAGAGAGAGAGAGAGAGAGAGATATGAAATGCGATTTTTGTTAACAAATGATGAACGTATGAAGTTTAGAGTAAGAAATATAATCATGGTTTCTCTCAGAAACCAGGAGACTTTGAGTATAAAGACTTCATTAATTGAAAGCTGTCTCACATTCCGCTGGTCCAGCAAACACTGTAATCTGACGCCTTCGTAATTCTTTCAAACTCTGAAATTCTACACCATTCTTTAGGTACGGTACAATTTTGCGGAATGAAATTTTAGATTTTCAATACACAATATTAGCTATACGAAAATTTTGAAAGTCCTTATTTTGCAAACCTCACCGCCAATTTCACCGATTAGGTTAACTCTATATAGAAAAAGTATTTCTAAAGTACGGATGTTAAATTGGCATGGTTAGCAAAAAGTCTGGCTGTGCCTTAAACATCATTTGGACAAATTCTGTTTTTGACGTTGTTTGAAACAAGTTGATGAACTGGATGGAATGAGCTGAAGTAGATTTGGTAAAGTAACATTGAGGGATAATTGAGACCAACTCTCGAGATCAACGCTGCACCCAGATCTGGAATTCTCTTCCATCTAATCTTCAGAAGTCTTCGTTTGAATCACATCGGCCTTTTTGGTTTACTATTTTTTTGGTATAGTATCGTTTATTTGTTCATCACAATGCAGGATTATACAAACAATAGGGACGTGCATGTAATTAGATTTACAAATAACAATACGAGAGAATACGAAGGAGGCTATCATAAAAGAGCCATAGCTCTGTTCGCTAATACCATAATTAGAAGCTATAGCAGAATTGGCCTTTGCTTTCCTATCAGCAGTTCCAAAGGCAGTTGAATGCCTATCATTTCCATCTCTCTCTCTCTCTCTCTCTCTCTCGCTCTTCCATCCGGCGTCCATGAGTTGCAACCAGCGCCTAAACCTCCTTTTCTTTAATCCCCTTTATCTCTGGACTGATCTTCTGAATTTCGGAATTTGCACCGTTTTTGGACTTTCTTCTTGCTGGTTGACTTCATTTAGACTCAACAGTGCTCGATGTTGTCATTGATGACTGCAGCACGCTAATTATTGTTAAGTTATGTTATCAGCGCGCTTTTTTAATTGGAAAAAATTAAATAAATAAATGTTCAACATTTGATTGATTGTTAAAACATCTGAACGAAAGATACATTACTTGAATACGGTACATTAATTTAATTCAATAATCTACATGTCTATTAACACTATTATTATTAACGTAATGTTCAACTGTTAGAAGGTTTAAACAATAGCTTATAGTGTAGAGAGTTAGGCAACGTCATTACCAGAATTTACAAGAATTACCAGAACTGCTGCCATCTTTCGTTATTCCAATCCTTCTTCAAACTTAGGTAGCAGGAACAAGGGAAGAAAGCCAAGGGCTTATTTCAATCCCAATCATGCATGATTACAACATCCAGCTGTTTTAAAAACTATTATTAACGTATAAAACTATATTAATGTATAAAAAGCTAAGGTAGAGCTAAGGTTACCGTCGGTTTCCTCACTCGAAAGCGATGTCAGTGACGGGCGAGCCCAGGATTTGAACCCCGCACAGACTGATCCGCGGTCGAATAACTTACCGTCATCGCCACTGGCTCCAACCATTAAGGAGCGAGAGAGTGGACTGAGTGAAATCTACGCCTTGAGAACGACGGATGATTTATTTATAGTGTGAAGACTAATAGTTTGGATAAACTGAGGAGTTATATATCCTGATGGGAGAACGTGATCAGGAATGAGAGTCCCGGAGTCTGCTTGGATTGAGAGTCCTGTGTCCTCCTAGAATGAGCTTCAGTGTAACGTATAGCCTGCCATTCCCACGGAGTTTTGACCACTATACGACTTCATTGTTCTAAGATTTACAACCGGACGCTTTGCACTGACTTGACACATTCGAGCTATCGTCGCGCAGAAAAATTAAATCTTAGTATAGCTTTCAGATAGCGTAGCACTGATGAGTGGAGGCGTTATATATCATGGACCTGCCAGTAGGTAGTGCACTAATGGAGAGAGAGAAATAGAGAAAGAGATAAAGATAGATAGATAGATAGATAGAGAGAGAGAGAGAGAGAGAGATTGATTTGGCAGATATATTAATACGTTACTGCTACATATCAACCCGTGTTGTGTCCGGGTACCTGAAAATAGACCAACCTCAGCTTATAGATGATAGCTTATACATGCAAAAAGCAAAACATAAATGAAATGTGAACTATGGTGAACTTCCGTGAACAAGTAATAAAGAAAAAATATTTAATGATAATGATAACTCAAGCAACCATGGCTTTAGCATTGAAATTAGAAAAGTAAGGGCTAAAAATGCCGGTAAAGTTGGTAAAGCTGGTAAAGCTAAGTTAACGTCAGTTTCCTCACTCGAAAGCGATGAGAGTGACGGGGGGCGCAGGATTTGAACCCCGCACCTATTGATCGGCGGTTGAGTATCTTATCGACTTCGCCACTTGGTCCAGCCACAAATGCTAATGTTAACGTCAGTTTCATCCGTTTTGCCAGTTTGCTATCTTAAACAAAACCAATGTATTTATAAAGTTCAATGAGCGAACAAGTCCAGCGATTTAGTATAGTGGTTTATCACAACGCTTATAGTCATGTATCTAGTTGATCGCCTATAAACTAGCAATAGCTTACAATCCCGGATTCGTGCTGGCTAAAACTGTCAAATATTTCACTTGTTAGGATTGAGAGGCTGTCCCGAAACTTCACTCCCACCCCCAGGTAGAGCACTGTGGGGTGAGGGGAGTAGATGCTCCCCCACCCCTAAATGCCGAACAATTTCGTATAGGGACAAATATTTTCCTGTAGCAGGTCCCAAATTGCGGAATGAACTTCCACAATTTATAATACTTATATATTATGATAAACCTGATTGCTTTAAAAAGAGTCTTAAGACATGTCTTTTTGCTAGATCATTCCATGCTCACTGATAAATCTCTCTCATATTACAATATTCAAGCTGTTACACTTGATAGTTATTTGATATCTAGTGATTTTTACTGCGTGCATCTTATTGTAGGCCTATATTGCTTGTTTTACCGTATCTGTAGTACAGTATAGAGATGCCTTAGCATGATATACTCATTAATATATAGGCGACGTCCCTGACATTGCCTTCTGGCGAGGAACCGGACGTTAAATTATTATTGAGTGATTGATTTGACATTAAGCATTAAAATAGAGAATGAAATTGCTGAGGGTTGTATGACTGAGGGGTAGAGTGCGAATATTTAATAGGGGGGTGGGGGGGGGGAATGATGATGTATTTAATTTGAAAAGCAAGTTCATTTTTATGAGCAAATTAAGTTGAATATCACACACCGCGAATCAATAGGCCTATGTGCGGAGTTCAAATCCTGGGCTCGCCTGTCATTGACATCGCTCTCGAGTGAGGAAACTGACGTTAGCATTAGCTGTACCAGCTTCTATAGGAATCTATCAATCACTGTAGTAACTGTGAATGACTTCTCTGCGTATCCCTGTGTGTGCTTGAATGTAGTCCTGGATTCTATTAACTGTTGCTCTCCTTCTCTCTCTCCCTTTATATATATATATATATATATATATATATATATATATATATATATATAATGTATATGTATATATATATATATATATATAATGTATATGTATATATATATATATAAATGTGTATATATATACATACAGTATATATACATGTATATATATGTTTATAAATATATATATA
Organism: Enchytraeus crypticus; assembly: GCA_905160935.1. NCBI lineage: Eukaryota > Metazoa > Annelida > Clitellata > Enchytraeida > Enchytraeidae > Enchytraeus > Enchytraeus crypticus. The sequence continues at coordinate 95,815 of CAJHZI010000761.1, forward strand.
TATATATGTTTATAAATATATATATATATATATATATAGAATATATATATATAGATATAGTGATGGGCTCAAACTAGAAGAGTAGTTTAGCAAATACTAGTTAAACAAATTTTTTATTTGTAATTGCAGTGACGCCACCTATTATACGTGTATAGTACACATATTATTATCCACTGGCTTCCAGCGATACATATAGAACACATAAGTACTGGCTTCCAGCGAAGCCAACTATTAGTAGGCTATTATATAGTACATATATTACAATGCACTGGCTTCTAGTGAAGCCACCTACTATATAGAACACATATGTACTGGCTTCCACCGAAGCCACCTATTACATAGAACACATATATACTGGCTTCCAGCGAAGCCACCTATTGTATTATAATACTGCAAACCCAGACATAGTATATAATGAATTTTTAGAAATATTTGAACGTGGTTTTAATTTATGTTTCCCTAAAACTAAATCTGATAAAAGTAGAAATGCTCCTCGAAAAGAATGGATGACTCGAGGATTAGCAAATTCATGTGAAACAAAAGCTAAACTTTACAAAGTCTATAAGCAGTCAAACACATATGAAAATAAACTTAAGTTTATTGCTTATAGGAATAAATTAAACTCACTCTTAACAATAGCGCAAAGTAAATTTTACTCTGATCAATTGCTTAAATATAAGCGTGACCCTAGAAAAACATGGCAGTTCATTAATAGCATTTTAAAACCAAATAAGTCCAAATCTATTCAGTAATGTTTTAGTTTAAATAGTGAAATGGTATCTGATAAAACAAAAGTTATATCTGAGAGTTTTAATGACTATATTATTAGAATAGGAAAATCCCTAGCTGATAAAATCCCTAAATCAAAAAAGTCTTTTTATGATTTCATTTCTAACAAAAGGTAAATCTCCAACGCATGTGCTCTCTATCTAACCAATCAATATAAAATCATTAACATAGTCCAATCTATAAAAATACCTCGAGTGCAGGTTTCGATGAGGTATCGTCCATTCTTCTAAAAAATATAATCTATTACTTAGCCAAACCTTTAGCAATTGTACTAAATTCTATGTATTATGAATGCTACATTTCCGAGTAAAATGAAAATTGCCAAAGTATGTCCGATTCATAAGTCAGGTCCTAGTAACGAAATTTCAAATTATAGACCAATCAGTCTTTTAACTTGCTTCTCTAAAATATTTAAGAAAATTATTGCCAATAGAATGCTCTCTTTTATTGACCATCACAAAATCATTACTTCATCCCAGTATGGATTTAGGAAAAGCACTCTACATATATGGCCCTATTAAACATGCATGATAGGGTGTCAAAAGCTATTGACAATAAAGAATTTTATTTGGGTATTTTCATAGATCTCTCAAAAGCTTTTGATATTTTAAACCATGAAATATTACTTAAAAAACTAGAAATGTATGGTTTTAGGGGAATATTTAATACACTTCTAAAAAGTTACTTAACCAATAGACAGCAATATATGGTATATAATAATTCAGAATCAAATTATAGAACTATTCAATGTGGTGTCCCACAAGGTTCAATATTGGGACCTTTGTTGTTTCTGATTTATGTCAATGACATATCCGAGATTAGCAAAATTCTTACCTTCATATTATTTGCAGATGATACAAATTTTATCTGCACAAACCCTGATATTTTGAAACTAAAGAATTCAACTAATACTGAACTCCTAACACTCTCTGACTGGTTTAAAGCGAATAGATTATCCCTAAATATACAAAAAACCAATTACATGCTATTGGGATATAAATACAAATATAACAATAATTCTTAAAATTTTCTAACTTTTCAACTTTTCAAGGATAGATAAGACTAAATTTTTGGGAGTGATTCTTGATGACAAATTATCATGGCAATATCATATTTCTTATACTGCACAAAAATTAGCCAAATCCATTGGATTACTCCATTGGGTTAAAACTAAGTTACCTAAACATTGTATGTTAAATTTATACTACAGTCTAATATATCCGCATCTAATTTATTGTAATATTGTTTGGGGGAACGCTTCAAAAACCTTGCTCAACGAATTGATAGTACTCCAAAAGCGAGCAATTAGAATAATTCAACATGCAGAGTTTCGTAGTCATACGAACAATATATTTAAAGAAACTTAAAATTTTAAAGTTAAGTCATATTCATAAATATTGCTGTTGCGTATTTCTGTATAAACTTATTCATAATGATATGCCTTCATGTTACAACTATTCGTTGCTATTAAATAATGTTGTAAATTCTGTTTATAAATTTCGACAAGTTACGGAATTTACTTTAATACCATCGTTTAGAACCTTCTGTCGCGAAAAGTATATCGCTGTACAAGTCCCTAGGTACTGACTATCCCTTCCACCTAATTTACGATGATCTCGTTCCGTTAACTGTTTCAATATTAATCTTCGTCAGTATTTATTAAGTAGTTTTTAATGATACTGATCTTTAATGTATAATTATGCCTACCTATTATCATTAATTTTCTTTATTTTGAATTTCTTTATTTCAATTCTTTAATTTCTACTTTATATTTTCGTTTTAAGTTCACCATGGTTCACATTTAAATTGTGCTCACTTATTGCAGTTATTTGTTTGTTTGCATTGCTTGTGCACTGTACAGAGTTGAATGACCCTTTTTGGTGATCTAAATAAATAAATAAATAAATAAAATATAGTACACATATGTACTGGCTTCCACCGAAGTCACTTATTATATAGAACACACATGCACTGTCTTCCAGCGAAGCCACCTATTATATAGTACACATATGTACTGGCTTCCACCGAAGCCACCTATTATATAGTACACATATGTACTGGCTTCCACCGAAGCCACCTATTATATAGTACACTTTTTATTATGCACTGTCTCCAGCGAAGCCATCTATTATATAAATATATATATAATAGATGTATTAAACAAAGTACAAAATTATATATATATATATATATATATATATATATATATATATATATTTACAGGCTGGGGCAAAAAAAATCCCCTAGCGAAATCTCAATAACTTCAAGAAAACTCAAAATATCGTTACTAAATTTTTGGATCTTCTAGAGGGGGAATTTCTGCATAAAATTTGCAAATTTGGTGAAAATATTTTCAGTAGTTACGAAATTACAGCATTTCTACGAAAAAATTTCAAAATCAATTTCAACAAAGCTTTTTTAAATGTCTGTCGTTCCTTTAAAGAAAGTAACTTCCCTGAAAAGGGCTGCTAACTTAAGTGGTGTAGTATAGGCCTATACTACCTTGTTAACTGCTCCAATAAAAGATGCTTAAAAGTCTTTCTTCTGCTAAAATTATTCTAAAATTTTGAAAATAATTTCCGGACCTTTGTTTAAGTAAGCCTTGTTAAAATTGAATTTAACACTTTTTCCGGAGAAACGCTGTATTTTTGTTACTTCTGAATATAATTTCACCAAATTTTCAGGATATATGCAGAAATTCCTCCTTTAGACGCTTCGAAAATTTTATAAAACTATTTTGAGTTTTGTTCAAGTTATTAAGACTTTTGATAAAATAAGCCTTGTTAAAATTGAATTTTGCAATTTTTTCATAGAAACGCTGTAATTTTGTTATTGCTTCATAGATTTTCATCTTATTCGCAGGTTAGATGTAGAAATCACTCCTCTAGAAGCTCCAAAAACTTTGTACAAATATTTTGAGTTTTGTTGAAGTTATTGAGATTTCGCTAGGGGATTATTTTTTTTTGCCCCAGTCTGTATATATATATATATACACACACACATATATATCTGTATGAGTGTGTGTGTGTGTGCTTGAATGTATGCCTGGAAACTAATAACTGTTTGTCTTTGTATATCTTACTGTCTGCTTGTATGTATGCTTGGATACTCACCGATGATCAGTTCCTTAAATAGCCGCCTCACTGGCGCATCACGTGACAAAAGCTTTGTCACGTGACGTGTTCTGACAACCACAGAGACACGTGTTATTGACAGTCAGAAGAGATCGATGTTGTCATGGACAATACTGTTCGGAACAGTCAATGCTCTTTCAGTTATGAGAGTTTAGCAAAGCTTTTGACATTTAAAATAAATATCAGTCAATGACATTATAATTATCATTTAATGACATTATAAATACGAATCAATGACATTATAATTATCATTTAATGACATTATAAATACGAATCAATGACATTATAATTATCATTTAATGACATTATAAATACGAATCAATGACATTATAATTATCATTTAATGACATTATAAATACGAATCAATGACATTATAATTATCATTTAATGACATTATAAATACGAATCAATGACATTATAATTATCATTTAATGACATTATAAATACGAATCAATGACATTATAATTATCATTTAATGACATTATAAATACGAATCAATGACATTATAAAGATATTGCAAAGACATTTTAAATTCAAATGAATGACATTAGAATAACCAATCAACGACAATTTTTTGTACTCAATACCTACAGGCTAATTTTAACGTCAGTTTCCTACTCGAATAGCATCAGTGGAATCGTATAGCATCAATGCTCGAATAGCTGGTGCCCAGTGGCGATGTCGGTAAGATATTCCACCGCGGATCAGTGATCAGTTTGTGCGGGGTTCAAATCCTGGGCTCGCCCATCGCTTTCGAGTGAGGAAACGGACATTAGCATTAGCTTTACCAGCTATCATGCACATTGACACTCATATGTCACGCTATCATGCACATTGACTCTCATGTGTCACGCTAGCGGGCACATTGACACTCATATGTCACGCTATCATGCACAATGACACTCATGTGTCATTGTACATGATAGCGTGACATGTCACGCTATCAATGAGTGTCAATGTGCATATCAAGAGGCACAATGGCACTCATATGTCACGCTAGCAGGCACATTGACACTCATGTCACGCTATCATGCACAATGACACTCATGTGTCACTCTAGCAGGCACAATGACACTCATATGTCACGCTATCATGCACAATGACACGCTGTTTTAAAAGGGCTATCTGTGATTTCAGTCTTCCTAAGAAACCAATGTGGGATTTTCCCCGCGGTATTTCCAGCACGGACTTCTTGACCGGGACTTCATTTATTTTATTTTCCCTGTTCGGTTCTTGAGGTCCGGGGTCCAATCAAGTCCTATCAATATAAAAGATGTACTCCGGGGTGCATACAGCTCCAGTGACTGCGGGATTCATGAATATAAATAAGAGAGACCAGTGATTATATAGGAGGTCCATATGAAGATATGAACCTGACCATTGAGTGGTGGAATATGTTCCTTGGACTCTAGTTTTATATAAGTTTGAGAGGGTAAAGAGGAAAAAGAAAGAGATAGATACAGAGTAGGAGAGAAGAAGAGAGAGAGAGAGAATCAAAAATAGATTGAGAGAGAGACTGACAGACAGACAAAGAGTGAAAGTGAGAGAGAGATAGAGATAGAGAGAAAGAGATAGAGAGAAAGAGATAGAGAGAGAAACAGTGATGCAAAGAGAGAGTAAGAGAGAGAGAGAGAGAGAGAGAGAGAGAGAGAGAGAGAGAAACAAGGACAAGTTTTACTGTGTTAGTCAGTCGAACAATAAGCCACAAATGGGATGTGAAAGTGGAGAAGAGGCCAAAGAAGGAGAAATAATAAGAAATAATAAAAATAATAAGTCAAGAAGCTGGAAGAAAAGCAATGGAATTGAAGAACAGAAGAAGGAATAGGGCAGAAATGGAAGAAGTTGAAAGAAACGAAAAATGGAATACGAAGAAGTGAAATAAGCTGTTAGAGAAGGAAGAAGGAATTCGGAGAAATGGAAGATGTAAGAGAAGGAAAAGGAATTCTGAAAAATGGAAGAAGATGGAATAGAAGGAAGAAGGAGAAATGAAGGAAGCTAGAAGAGAAGGAAAAAGAAATTCTGAAAAATGGAAGAAGATGGAAGAGAAGGAAGAAGGAACATGGAGAAATAGAAGAACCTGGAAGAGAAGGAAGAAGTTCGTTTGGCGGATGAGTGAATTTAAAAGAGTTTTATGACGGATGGACGGAGCGTCTCGTCAAATAGCTCTCATCTTCTCCATGTCCAGTGCTAAATGCTCTCAATGCATCCTGTCAATGTCCAGATAGACTGCACCAGGGTCGCTTTATCAGCACACGACATACGCACATGTTTACACAGCTACTCGTCGCTAATCATTACCCAGCTATAGGATCGATCATGTTCTTTGTGCGCCAGTCAGCACAGATGCTCGATTAATCTGTATTTTATAACTCTCTCTTAGTGCACTGCATATTGGCAGGTCCATGGTATATAGTGTCTTCAGTTTTCTGTATTTATTTATTATTTTGTATTTTATATAGATATTTACGATATTCTGAAGGAAGGAAGTTCTGGAGAGATTTGGTACAGATAGACAGTTGATTGATGTATTAAGAAATAGGAAGAAGAGTTGGATAGGACACATTCTAAGGTGGGAAAGGTCTATTAAAAGAGGTCATAGAAGGCAGAATGGAAGGATAAAGAGGCAGGGGCAGGCCGAGATTAGAAATGTTGGATGATTTAAAGACCCACTCATATGTGGAAATGAAGAGGAAGGCGGAAGACAGAGAAGAGTGGAGGCTTTATAAACCATGGATCTGCCGGTGGGCCGTGCACTATGAGAGAGAGATTTATTATATCATATTTCATATTTTTCCGCGTTGAGCCCGGGTGTGGTTTGGACCACTGCAGAATTGGGCAACCGCAAACAAGCTGACGCGTGTACGTAAGAGGCGACTAAGGCAGGAGCTGAGGATAGCAAGAGGGGACCCACCTCACTATGAAATTTATCCCCTGAATTAAATGCCAGTTAATCCGTTATAGAACTACCTCAGTTCTAAAATAGATTAACTGGCATTTCATCAATGGCAACCGGAAACCATCTCAGATAACATATTATTCCCAATCAATAGGCTACATTAAGGTGTGGATAAGGCATAGCCTTGTGAAGGGATTAACCCGTTAATCGATGGCGTCCTCTTTATGAAGCGTGAAAAGGAGCACGTGTATAGGAATATGTACAGGTCAGAAAATTGTATAGCAACTAAATTCAAAATACGAAACAGGTTTGAGTAAGACGGTTTAAAATGCGTCATAGGTAGGTAGGTTGTAGTGTCGTTAACTTCAAGGTCAGAAGCACAAGGCTTCTCTTCAAGACGACTCGACACACTCGAGCTACCGTCACTGAAATTAATGTAACAGTAAGTTACTGGCATGTAACTTCAGTGGTTAAAATGCGTCATTTTGAGGCGATGAGTTTCTATAGTTTTCTTCTGACAGCTCGCTGTGGTGTTAAGTCGACGCTAAAGTGTTGCAATCTTAAGAAAGACTCGTGTAACATCTGCCAGGCGCTAGATGGCGCATAAATATTTTATTTAATGAGAATCTCTGAGAGAAAAGCGAGGCGGAGAAATCTTGTTCTTGTTCCCTGATCTCCTGCTACAATTTCTCATCCCACTCTCTCACTTCTCCGCCATCTTTCAGTCTATTTATAGATTAAAGCTGAGAGGGGTTCAGTAAAATTTAACGTCAGTTTCCTGCTCGAATGGATATCAGCGACGTGTAATATTATATCAGTTACGGGCCGAGAGCTGGATTTGAACTCTGCACCTACTGATCTGAAGGACAACTTCAGAAATGTTACCTAATAATCCCACATTCGATTAATTGATGAAATAATTTTGGACGGGAGTACGGCCGGGATTTAGAGGAGTTGATTAATCTGCACGAAGTTAAGCCAAGTTGGGTCAGGTTAGTACAAAGATGAGTATACATGTATATGTATATATAAGTATATATATAAATATATAATATATATATATATATAATATACATTTATATTAAAGGCCTATATGTATACATATATATTTACACACACACACACACTCATATATATACAGTATATATATATAATATCTATAAATTATATAATATATATATACATATACACATTATATATATATATATATATATATATATAAATATATATATATATATCTTAGTGCACTGCCAACTGCCAGGTCCATGGTACACACACATTTATATATATATATATATATGTATATAATATATATATATATATATATATATATATATATATATATTTAATACATATATATATGTATATATATATATATATATTTAATACATATATATGTATATATATATATATATATATATATATATATATATATGTGTGTACTATATATTCTATATTACAGACGGTACGAGGGACTATGAGTTGTACTGTGAGACAGAGTCTCTGAACATCAGCTGTGAGACTGATCACGTGATCATGATGACTCATGCTCGCTATGGACGTATGAGGCTCAGCCGTTGTGTCAGCACTGACTATGGGCATCTAGGCTGCTCAGCACAGGTCCTAGGCTCAGATTTATTATTAATAAATCTATTTATTTATTATATTTATTGTATTTATTATATTTTTTATATTTTTTATATTTTTTATATTTTTTATATTTATTATATTTTTTATATTTATTATATTTTTTATATTTATTATATTTTTTATATTTTTTATATTTTTTATATTTATTGTATTTTTTATATTTATTATATTTTTTATATTTATTATATTTTTTATATTTATTATATTTTTTATATTTATTATATTTTTTATATTTATTATATTTTTTATATTTATTATATTTTTTATATTTATTATATTTTTTATTATATTTTTTATATTTAATTATATTTTTTTATATTTATTATATTTTTTATATTTTTTATATTTTTTTATATTTATTATATTTTTTCTATTTATTATATTTTTTATATTTATTGATTTTTTATTTATGATCTTTTTTATATTATTATATTTTTTATATTTATTATATTTGTTATATTTATTATATTGTTTATATTTTGTATATTTTTTATATTTTTTTATATTTTTTTATTTTTTATATTTTTTATATTGTTTATATTTTTTATTTTTATATGTTTTATATTTATTATATTTTTTATATTTTTTATATTTTTTATATTTATTATATTTTTTATATTTAATTATATTTTTTATATGTAAATTATATTTTTTTTATATTTTTTATATTTATTTAATTTGTTTTTTTTTATATTTTTTATATTTTTTATATTTTTTTATATTTTTTATATTTCTTATATTTTTTATATTTTTTATATTTTTTTATATTTATTATATTTTTTCTCTTTATTATAGTTTTTTATATTTATTATTTTTTGATATTTATTATAGTTTTTATATTTATTATATTTTTTATATTTATTATATTTTTTAATCTTTATTATATTTTTTATATTTTTTATATTTTTTATTTTTTTTATATTTATTATATTTTTTATATTTATTATATTTTTTATATTTATTATATTTTTTATATTTATTATATTTTTTATATTTTTTATATTTTTTATATTTATTATATTTTTTATATTTATTATATTTTTTATATTTATTATATTTTTTATATTTTTTATATTTATTATATTTATTATATTTATTATATTTATTATATTTTTTATATTTTTTATATTTTTTATATTTTTTATATTTTTTATATTTATTATATTTTTTATATTTATTATATTTTTTATATTTATTATATTTTTTATATTTTTTATATTTATTATATTTATTATATTTATTATATTTATTATATATTTATTATATTTTTTATATTTTTTATATTTTTTATATTTATTATATTTTTTATATTTATTATATTTTTTATATTTATTATATTTTTTATATTTATTATATTTTTTATATTTTTTATATTTTTTATATTTATTATATTTTTTATATTTATTATATTTTTTATATTTTTTATATTTTTTATATTTTTTATATTTTTTATATTTATTATATTTTTTATATTTATTATATTTTTTATATTTATTATATTTTTTATATTTTTTATATTTTTTATATTTTTTATATTTTTTATATTTATTATATTTTTTATATTTATTATATTTTTTATATTTACCATACTTATTATATTTATTATATCCATGTGGCCATGCATATAGGCTGCTCAGCGCAAGTCCTAGGCAGAGATTTATTATAAATAATTCTATTTATTATTTATTTTATTATTTATTTTACCCGAGGTGAATTGAACTCTCGTGCGTTCGAATCACAGCCGCGCCGATCTGAGAGTAAAATCTCGGACATTCACTGGACCGGTTATACGGAAATTGGTCTACATGTAAATTGCCCACGGTTTAAACCTGTGGTATTAAAAGTGATAGATATCAACATAGTTGATTATTCACTATAATGAGTGCTTACTTTAATAAGTTAATTTATTAAATTAGTAGTATTCCTGTGTCCATGCAAGTAGGCTGCTCCGCTCAGGTCCTTAGCATAGCTTTATTATTATCGAATGTTTTAATTAATGCTTGACTCTTGACTGGCTGACTGCTTGCTTGATTGATTTATTGATTTTATTATTATTATTATTATTATTATTATTATTATTTATTGATGTATTGATCGACTGATTGATCGAACGATTGATTGATCTTTTGATTGATTGATTGACTGATCTATTAATTGATTGATTGATTAATTGATTAATTAATTAACTGCTCTATTGATAAATCTATCTTTTGATTGATCTATTGATTGATCAGGTACTAGAGCTAGCTGACACTAAGTGTTCAGGCAGACCCACGTGTGACGTCACTATACCTGATCCTCTCTTCACTAGAACTAAGCCGTGTCCTGAGGATCTCAAACCCTACCTCGAGGTGGATTACCAGTGTGTTCCCGGTAACTACACTCTTCTTTCTCGCTCTTCTTTCTCCTTCTCTCTCTCCCAATATTTCCATACACTATCAAACAAGTTCTCTATCGGGATGTCAGGTTTTCTGGAGCTGTGGACTGGTTTTCTGGCTTTTTGATTTTGCACCCTTAGTGCACCTTTTTATTTCATTTCATCGTTTTGAATTCAGCTCTATAGTGTTGCATTCATCGAACCTTCTCAATTAGGTTGAAACTAATCTTATTCATATTATCACAGGACTGGCACCGTTTAAGATCTTCTGTCTTAACATACATAAAAATAATGTCAGTAATTTAAAAGACGTTAGCTTTCAAACTTTCAATCAAGCCATTACAGCTTTCAAAAAATGTAAAACATCGTGATATGGTTCCTGTAATAGTAGTAGTAACAAACCGGTAATAACGATTATATAATAATAATAATAATGTTATTATTAGTATTATTAATATTATTAATGTTATCATTATTATCTTTAGTAGTTATTTATTATTTGATATTATTATTATTATTATTATCATCATCATCATAATTATTATTATCATTATTATTAGATGAAAGACTCTCTAAGAACTGTTGTTCTTGATGGCTTGATTTTAGTCGATCCTAATAGCTACGTAAGTAGTCTCTTACAATACACTTGCAGTCGTCGAGCTGTTCTGGGGTGATGAGGTAAATCATGATTTGTGGGGGGCTTATGACCCCTCTTCCACATGATTTAAAATGTGAGGGAGGCGTGTGACCCTGGGACAAGAGGTCGACCGGATTAGACGACAAAAGCCTCGTATTTGATGCGTAGTCTCGCTCGTGGTCTATATATCTCTCTCTTAGTCCACTGCCTACTGGCAAGTCCATGGCATATATCGCCACCACTCTTCTCTGTCTCTCTTAGTGCACTGCCTTCTAGCAGGTCCATGATATATAGCGCATCCACTCTTCTCTCTCTCTCTCTCTCTTTGTGCACTGCCTACTGGCAGGTCCATGGTATATAACGCTCTTCTCAGTCTTCTGCTTTCCTGTTTACGTCCACATACGAGTGGTACTAAGCATATTTAAAATGATCTACTGTAAAAGCTGGTAAAGCTAATGTTAACGTTAGTTTCCTCACTCAAAAGCGATGTCAGTGACGGGCGAGACCAGGATTTGAACCCCGCACATACTGATCCGCGGTCGAGTATCTTACCGACATCTCTACGGATGACAGATCCTGTGCTGGAAGTATATGCCGCGGAACTTTATCGTTCAACTTAGCTAATAAAGAAATAGGTCGGTATTGTAAAGATCTACCCGGTAACTTTTTACTAAACTGCTCCAGCCAATCAGAGACGACTAAGTGACGTGAAGAAGGCAGGTAATGATGACAACGAGTGACCTTTGACCCGGGAGAGGTGGTCGGGAAAGAGATTTACATGAGACTCTCTTTCCACTGAAGTACTGAATGGCTGGAAATAATGGCCTTAACGTAATAATAGATAATCTCTCCCCTCAAAGCCAAAAGTAAAGTAAACACTCATTATAATGAAATTATCAACAGTGTTGACATCTATCACTTTTAAAACCACATGTTTAAATCGTCATGCAATTTGGACCATTTTCCGTTTAACCAGTCCAGTGAATATCCGAGATATTACTCACAGATCAGCGCGGCCGGGAATCGAACCCACGAGGATTCAAGTAACATCAGGATTTAGATTCAGTATTAGGACAAAGCTAATGAATCAATAAAAAATTAAGATATATATTTCTGAATAAACATATATACCTGGAATGTAAATCAGCCAATCAATCAATCAGTTTGAGCACCTATGTCTCTCTCTCTCTCCCACTCTCTTTTCTTGGTATTTCGTTTTCCTCTTTACGTCCACATACGAGTGGATCCTTTGATATTTAAATTGATCTCCTGTAAAAGTTTACTGACTGGCAGATTGACTTTCTTACTGACTTGACTGATTGACTACCTGACTGACTGACTTCCTCACTGACTGATTGACTTCCTCACTGACTGATTGACTTCCTCTCTGACTGATTATCCACTTGACTAACTTCCTCAGTGATTGATTGACTAACTAATCGACTGATTGACTTCCTCAAAAACTGATTGATTAACTAATCGACTGATTGACTTCCTCACTGACTGATTGACTACGTGACTGACTGATTGACCTCCTGACAGACTTATTAACTTCCTGATTGACTGATTTTCTTCCGCACTGACTGACTGATTTACCTCTCTCCTGACTGACTAACTTCCTCACTGACTGATTTACCTCTCCCCTGACTGACTAACTACCTCATTGACTCATTGCTTAACTAATCGACTGATTGACTCATTGATTAACTAATCGACTGATTTCAGTCCACTCACCACTAGATGTCGACAGCTGCCCCACTCACCTATCTCTAACACCAGGCGCCCCTAGCGGCTACCTCTCCAGCTACATCACCGAGCAGACAGGCTGCGGGGGTCTCTCCCGCCCCTGGGTCCTCTCTTCCAGCCCCGGTCAGCGCATTCAGATCTCCCTGCTAGACTTCAACGTGGCCAGGGTTCGTCCAATCAACTACGTCCATCCCCGCTGTCCCCTCTACGCAGTGATAGAAGAGCCGTATGACGTCATCGATGACGTCATGGTGCCGAACAAGAGATCGTTGGGATTGGGAAGGAGTCCGGGCGAAGCAGAGGTAGGATTGAGCATGGACAGTGAGCAGGTTGTGAGGTATAGGATTCTGGATAGATCTGAGGATTCGATGGGTTTAGATGTTGAGGTGATGACTGGGAGAGATGAGAATAGAGTGACGATAGGTTATAGAGATAGGCGTGAGAGGTTTAGTGATAGAAAGAGAAGAGGTAATGCAGGTAACATAGGTAACATAGGTAACATAGGTAACAGAGGTAACAGAGGTAACGTAGATAACATAGGTAACGTAGGTGACATAGGTAACATAGATAACATAGGTAAGAGAAATCCAAAAGAAAAAATATGGCGGCGAGAAGAGCATGGTGAAACAAGATGGCGGCGTAAATTCACGCCTGAGGAAACAAGATGGCGGCGAGAAGAGCATGGAGAGAGGAAGATGAGGAAGATAACAATCTGTGGAGGACTGGTGAGAGAGAAAGTCGTCTACACATCATCGTCACATCGAGTGGAGGTGGGGATAGCGAAGAGCGAAGACCCGGAGCTTGGAACTCACTTCCTTCTCAGATATCAAGGTCAGTTGTAATGATCAGTATGTGTTGTGACGATGACGATTATTATGTTGTATTGATGGCTATGATGATGGTGATGATAATGACGATGAAAATGATGATGATGATGATGATGGCGATGATGTTGTATTGATGATGGTGATGATGATTATGATGATGAGGATGATTATGATGATGATGATGATGATGATGATGATGATGATGATGATTATGATGATTATGATGATGATGATGATGATGATGATGATGATGATGATGATGATTATGATGATGACGATGCTGATGATGTACATATAAAGACGCCCTTTATTAACAAAACATTCATATTCGGCACTGAATAAAATCTTTATAACATTATTGAAGCAATATCTCATCTCTCTCTATTATCTCATCTCTTCTCTATTATCTCATCTCTTCTCTAATATCTCATCTCTTCTCTAATATCTCATCTCTTCTCTAATATCTCATCTCTTCTCTATTATCTCTTCTCTTCTCTAATATCTCATCTCTTCTCTAATATCTCATCTCTTCTCTATTATTTCATCTCTTCTCCATTATCTCATCTCTTCTCTATTATCTCATCTCTTCTCTAATATCTCATCTCTTCTCTAATATCTCATCTCTTCTCTATTATTTCATCTCTTCTCCATTATCTCATCTCTTCTCTATTATCTCATCTCTTCTCTAATATCTCATCTCTTCTCTAATATCTCATCTCTTCTCTATTATCTCATCTCTTCTCTATTATCTCATCTCTCTCTATTATCTCTTCTCTATTATCTCATCTCTTCTCTATTATCTCATCTCTTCTCTATTATCTCATCTCTTCTCTATTATCTCATCTCTTCTCTATTATTTCATCTCTTCTCTATTATCTCATCTCTTCTCTATTATCTCATCTCTTCTCTAATATCTCATCTCTTCTCTAATATCTCATCTCTTCTCTATTATCTTTTCTCTTCTCTTTTGTCTTACTTCTGGTCGATTTCTCTTTCGTCACGTATCAACAGAAACTAAATAAGTTTCATAATTAAGTCTTTAACACAGCGTAAGATTTTCTGTCGACATGTTCTTTTAATTAAGAGAGAATGCTCGGGTTTTATTCCATTCTTTCACCTGCTTTCCCCGGGGTTTACTTAAGCCCAGTATATAGTATTGTGTAAAATAGTATGTATCATACAGAACAGTGTAGTATCATACAGAATACCGGACTTTAAATTCCTATTGATTGATTGATTGATGGATTGATTGATTGATGCAGAATAGTATAGTATCATACAGAATATTATAGTACCATCTCTTTCTTAGTGCACTGCCTACTGGCAGGTCCATGGTCTATGTATAACACCTCCACTCTTATATGTCCTCCGCTTTCCTCTTCATTTCCATATATGAGTGGGTCTTTAAATCATCCAACATACCTAATCTCGGCCTGCCCCTACCTCTTCTTCCTTCCATTCTACCTTCTATGTAGAAAGGAAGGAAAAACTGGCAGGGGCAGGCCGAGATTAAGTATCATATAGAAAAGTATAGTGTAATACAGAATAGTACAGTATCATACAGTATACATGTAGTATAGCATCATAGACTTTAGTATCGTATCATGCAGAATAGTATAGCTTCATACAGAATACTATAGTGTCACACGATAGTATTCCGTATAGTTGTTAGGAATGTATCGATACTGATATACACGTAGTATTGAAATTCGGTTAGCGAACGTCATTTAATGTTAAATGTGTTACGTTTAATAGAGTATAACCTAATTAGGTCCGGGTTACTATAGAATGGACCAACCGTGCACTGCAATACTCTCCTTTTTCTTTAACGTCTCTCCCTCCCTCTCTCTCTCTCATTGTCTCTCGCTATCACTCCCCCCTCTCTCTCTCTATCTGTCTCGCTCTCTCTCTCTATCTATCTATCTCTCTCTTTTTCTCTCAATCTCTCTCTACCTCACCCTCTCTCTCTCTCATTCTCTATCTCCCTCTCTCTCCCTCTCTCCCCCTCTCTCTCTCTCACTCTCTCTCTCTCTCTCACTCTATCTCTCCCTCTCTCCCTCTATATATATCCCTCTCTTTTTTTCTCTCTCTCTCGCTCTCTCTCGCTCTCTATCTTTCTCTCTCTAACCCTTCTAGCATGTACGGCAGGACTCAATCTAAAAGCGCCAACTTCATTTTATCAATTCATCGTTTGACGTACCCCCCCCGCCTGATAGCTTAAAAGACCCTCAATTCAACCCCACCACCCCCAGTCCAGTGTAACATATTGCTCTGAGATTTCTTCAACAAATCTGCCCTACTTTAAGTGCATGATAAAAAATTAAAACTCGTATAATAGTGAAATGATCACTGTGTTGATATCTATGACCTTTAAATGTTTAATCACAAATAAACATGTGATAATAATCACAAGTTAAACCGTTGGGCAATTTAGACCATCTACCGTGTAACCAGTTCAATTAATATCCGAGATTTTACTTTCAGATCAGCGCGGCTGGGATTCGAACCCACGAGGGTTCAATTCACCTCAGGATCTGTCATTTAAAACTTCATGACGTTACCTCTATGCTATTTGGACATTCAATCCATACTGTGCTTCATGTTCCGCATGGACTGATATCAATGTCTCT
>CAJHZI010000762.1:0-12500 GCA_905160935.1 Enchytraeus crypticus
AAAGAGAGAGCCAGACAGACAGACAGATAGAGAGGCAGACAGACAAAACGATAGACAGACGGAGACATAGCAAGAAAGAAAGAGAGAAGGAAGGAGAGAGAGAAGAGAGAGAGAGAGAGAGAGAGAGAAAGAAAGAAAGAAGAAGACCGTTTGTCTCTGTCTCTGCATATGTCTCTCTCCCTCTGTCTGTCTGTCTCTCTCTCTCTCTCTCTCTCTCTGTCTCTCTCTCACTGATTGGTAAATGAGCGTCATTGAGCCAATCACGGGTGAGATTGAGAGGATCGATACACCCCCAAAATACATTACCCCACCCCAGCCACATTTAGCCCCACCCCCAGGCTAATGTGTTTCCACCCCCTATTACACATCGTCCCTCTCCAATAGATGGAGCTTCTTAACATTTAAAAGTTTATAGTATTTTATAAACGCAACGGGAAACCACCTCAGAAGCCACTTTTCCCAAGCTATAGGCTACATAAGGTAAGGACTTAGACATAGACTTTGTGAAGGGATTAACTTGTTGATCTAAGGAGTGCTCTTATGGAGCGAAACACAGACTTTGAGTATGAATATGTACCTTGAACCTGCCACTTAGCACTGCACTGAAGAAAGAGAAGTGTTTTATATTTGGGTAATGTAATTTTAATATTAATAATGTTTTAGCCCTTTTTTGCATTTAAATCTAATTCTGAATAATACCATCCATCGCTTAAAAGTGAAACAAAGCGGAATATGGTAGTATGTACCTGTATGCACACGTATTTGTATAGATGTATATATACAGTGTATATATATATATATATATATATACTGTATATATATGTATATATATATACATATATTTAAACATATATATGTATTCATAGCATAGCATAGTTATCAGCGGTATGATATTTGACAGTATAGCTTAGTACAGGTTAGTATATAGTGGAATGGCAAGTATGGTATGTCATAGTATAGCACAGAATACAGCGGTATGGTGTGTCATAGTACATGTATAATGTGTACTTGTAAGCAGACATATACTTGCATGTGTATATATATATATATATATACATGTATATATATATATTTACATGTATATATATATATACATATAGATACATGCATATATACATACATATATATATATATATATATATATATATACATATATATATATATACATGCATATATACATATATTCACATATATATATATATATATGTGTATATATACATGTATATATATATATATATATACATGTATATATCTACATGTTTATATATATACATACATATGCATGTAAATGTTATATATACATGTACACATACGTGTGTAATATTACAGCTAATTAGTCAGCTAATTAATCAGATATAATCCATGATTATATCTACATGTATAGCAAATAATGATGGTTAAATCGTTCAGGAATCGAACCCCGGAGGGTTCCCTAAAAACTGTTTACCTTCAGCTCTACTCTATAATCTGCTTCACTCTCTTCGACCCCTTTAGATCATTTAGAACCCTTCTACTTTTCTCTCTAATCATCACTGGCTCGAGCCAGTGGCGATGTCGGTAAGATATTCGACCGCGCATCAGTATGTGCGGGTTTAAAGTCCTGGTCTATCCCGGCACTAACATCGCTTTCGAGTGAGGAAACTGACGTTAACTTTAGCTTTAGCTTTTTTAACGTAAGTAACGCTCTCACAGCCCCCCCCCCTCTATTGATCCCACCCCCTTAGAAACCATTTTACTTTCGTTCTCGAGTCCCCGTCATCAATCAATTTATCTATTTACTCGTCGCTTCTTGTCCGGCACAACTCAAGTCATGATCGTCCTTAAATTGATAACCATTTCATCTCTCGCTCACCGGATACTCGTCCATCAATCATGCTCCCGAGTGTCCGTGGGTCCTGGACTCAAATTCCTCAGCTGTGTATATGAGGAGCTGTTTGTTCAAGACAACTGTCGTATTGTAGTGTATGGAGGTTTAGAGGGATAATAGGGTTTATAGGGCTTGTAGGGTTTATAGGGTTTACAGGAATTATAAGGTTTATAGTGATTAAATGGTTAATAGATATGGTTAATAGATATTATTGGATTTATACGGTTTATTGGGTTTTAGGGTTTATATGGTTTATAGGAATTATAGGGTTTATAGGTTTTATAGGGATTATAGGGTTTATAGGGCTTATTGGGATTATAGGGTTTATTGGGTTTATAGGATTTAGAGGGTTAATAGAGATTTTAAGGTTTATAGGGATTATAAGGTTTACAAGGATTATAGGGTTTATAGGCAGAAAAAGGATAGAGTGTTTGTAGGGTAAACAGGATTGTTTTCTCAGGGAATGACACCCCTTCCCTGTAAATATTAGTCAAAGCTAAGGAAGGCATAGTGGGCCAACCTCGTCATAAGCAGAATCCCCCTAGAAATAATGGTATATCACGGCAATTTAAAAACCCACTGTGGACATGAAGAGGAAAGCGGAAGACAGAGAAGAGTGTAGGCGTTATATACCATGGACCTGCCCGTAGGCAGTGCACTAAGAGAGAAAGAGAAGGGGAGAAAGAAGATTGGAGAAGATCCATTTGAATTCCTACCCTGGTTATACTGGAATTTAAGGGAAGATGATGATGATAGGGTTTATAGGGAGGGGGACTATTGTTATGGGTGGTAATCAATCAGTAGAGCGCTCTCTGTATTGACAGGTTCAAGGCATATTTAATTTCCTGCAGGCTGTGAATAATGGCATAATATGAGCAAAATGATCATCAACATCCTTTTTCCTTGAGCTCCAGTTTAACTAGGATCGGGATTTGAAAATTTAGTTGCAATTTCCGAAGCTTAAGCGCTTACCAACCGAATGCACCTTCTGAAGTTAGTTTGAATCTTAGTGTTTGACGCCTCTTACGACATATGCCGCGGATCAGTATGTATGGAGTTCAAATCCTGAGCTCGCCCGTCACTTACATGGCTTTCGAGTGAGGAAACTGACGTTAACATTAGCTTTAGCTTTTTAATGCTAAGCATCTAGGCAGGGGAAATAGTATATGAGCCCAATGTAAAGCTAAGGTTAACGTCAGTTTTCTCACTCGAAAGCGATGTCAGTGACGCACGAGCTCAGGATTTGAACCCCGCATCTACTGATCCGCGGGCGAGTATCTTACCGACTTCGCCACTGGCTCTAGCCAGTGAACAATAGTGAACAATTTACTATTAAAATACCAAAAAATCCAATAAATATTTATTTTATACGGTGCCATTGGTTTCGGATTGTGTTAAAAGAATGGTGGAAGAGACTATATTAGTGTATATTGTGGAGACACCTGGAGACTGCTTTACGTTAAAACATTTCTGTTTGCTTTCTTTAGCTTAACTTCCGTGTAGACCACTTAGCCGAGATTGGCACCGCAGTCCTCTTCAAACAATCAATCAATCAATCGATAAATAAATCAATCGATCAATAAATACATAAATCAATTAATAAATAGTTAGAGCAATCAATCAATAAATAAATATATAGATAGCATGTTTTTTGCCAATACAATCGATTCAATTGAATAATTTTAGACAATCAATCAATTAATCAATCCATCAATAAATATAAACATAAATCAATAAATAAATAATTCGAGCAATCAATCAATCAATAGGTAGATAAATAGATAACATGTTTTTTCGGCCTATATTCAATCAATCAATTCAATCAATTCAATAAAATAATTAATCAACCAATCAGTTAATCAATCAATCAGTCTGTTATTTAATATATTCCTGACTCAATCTATCGATGATTTAGTACTAAGGTGGGCCCATGTCTTAACCTTTCACCCCCTCTCTTCATATCTCACCCCCTTACCTCTCTCTTCGCATTAACCCTTCCCCTCTTTTCACACATTTCTGATTTTTCTTATCTCAGATCGCAGGATGGCCTCACTGTTGCGGCTCCATATAATTGTATTTTGTCGTCTTTGCGCAGTGTAAACACTGGGCGCAAACATTCTGCCTCTAATTCACAATCTTCACCTTGTACGACCTCTTTCTACCCTTTACCCCTACACCCCCTACCCCCACTTCTAGTATTTCTTGGCTTCTGCGCGCTTTTCCTTAATTCTTGGCATTACACATATTTTTAATTTCTTTCTTTTGTCTGTGGATTTATTCACGAATAAATAAATAAATTAATAAATAATCAAATAAATAAATTAATAATCTTCATGAAAAATGACTAGTAAATTTTGAAGTCAAATTTTTGTTTACGCAGTAGTTTTCAAATACAGTGCTAAATTTGTTAGTACCAAAGCCATGTCATCAAATTTCCAATCGTTAAAGAATATAAATTAAATATATTTTAAGATGCGTAAGGTGTTGTTATATCTTGAGAGTTTTGCAATAATGTAAAAAAATAAGAGTTATCATGAAATGCTTATTCACGCTGCTATATAGTATCTCTAATTTAAGGACACGTGTTTAAACCCATCAGCTTATAGACTTTTTGCCATTTACCGATCATGTAAACAGTGTTGTAACATGTAACAGTGAAACAATTTCGATGTGTAAATATGTTTGTTAGGGTAGTGGTTAGGGGGAGGGGAGGTACGAGAGGGAACTAAGCTTCACTAGCTCAATTTTTTAAAATTATGAGCCCCACTAGGGGCCCATATTTGTTATACTAGGAGCCATGTATAATTAAAGGGTGCACGAAAGATGTTAACTGTAAAGTACACAGCACTGTGTACTGTGGACTATGTAACCTACTTTACTATGTACCATGTACTGTGTACTGTTTACTGTGTACTATATACTGTGTACTGTGTAAAAAAAGTAAAAAAGTAAACTCGCACTATAGCGAAATGATCAACTGTGTTGATATCTATCACTTTTAATACCACATGTTTAAACCGTTAGACAATTTAGGCAATTTTCCGTGCAACCAGTCCAGTGAATGTCTGAGATTTTACTCTCAGATCAGCGAGGCTGGGATTCGAACCCACGAGGGCTCAATTCACTACAGCATCTGTCATTTAAAACTTCACGATGTTACCCCTTCGCTATTGAGACATTCAATATTGTGTACTGTGTACTGTACAGAAGAGGAAGATTTATCCATCTACATACCCCCCCACCCCCCCCCCCAGCCCTAATTACTGACCCCAGGATTAAGGTCAAGATTCTGGTCACCTGATCTCCCACAGCTGTTCAATTAAAACACCCGATCTTAGAGAACTTTTTTGAGTTTAAGCTAAATGATCGAGTGCTAGAGAGCTCTATGTAGTTAGTTCAGTGCAACAAACTCTGTTGATTGTTGTCTTTGGCAAACAGTGTTAGGTTGCGTTATGTAGCTGTTGCTGTTGCTGTTTTTGCTGTCACACAGAGGTGGGCTGGCTTGTCGTTAAAACTGCAACATCGGGTTTGTGTCATTTTCCCCAGCTGGCAGGGTTTTATTCCTAACTAATTATTCCTAACCAATAATTCCTAAAAAATTGACTATACCCCCTAACCCTAAAAATTAACTATACCTAACCCTAACCCCTACCCCTTACTCAAACCATATTCCTACGAAACTAAGAAAATTGAGTTAAACTTTACAAATTAAAATTGATTCGTTGATTCGAATTGAACCCTGAACGGTGTACCCATAATCAAAAGCCTAGCATCTACACCACCTGACAATCGACGCTTCCGATTGAACACAGTTGAATAGATGATGTCAAGATATCGTACTAGAAAATCGTAATCGTCTGTAACTATAATCAAAACAAACCCTGACTTGTGCAGGTTACACTCACCCTGTAACCTGCACACACACGATAGTGTTGCAGATTTAGCTGTAAATGTGGGCTGTATTATGTTGTTGTTGTTGTCAAACAGTGGATGTTGTTATTATCACTCAGTGGATGTTGTTGTTGTCACACAGTGGATGTTGTTGTTGTCACACAGTGGTTGTTGTTATTGTCTCATAGTGGATGTTGTTGTTGTTGTCACTCAGCGGTTGATGTTGTTGTTGTCACACAGTGGTTGTTGTTGTTGTCACACAGTTGTTGTTGTTGTCACACAGTGGTAGGATGCAGAGACCCGGATGAGATCGCAGGCGGGACGTACGTGCGATCAGGAGATCACGTGATGATCCGGTGCAACAACAACAACAACTCCATGCAGGACTTCAGCCTGAGGTGTGTCGACAATCAGTGGACCGGTACAATGTACAACTGCTCTGCTGCAGGTGCCTGCCATCAATCAATCAATCAATCAATCAATCAATCAATCAATCAATAAATCAATCAATCAATCAAGCAATCAATCAATCGATCAATCAATCAATCAGTCTAAGGTGTGTCGATAACCAGTGGACCGGCGTGGTGTACAACTGCACTACTGCAAGTGCCATCATTCAATCAATAAATAAATAAATCAGTCAATCAGTCCTCAATCAATCTCCCATTCAATAACTCAAGCTAAAAATCAATCGGTCAGTCGGTATCAATCAATCAATCAATCAAGCAATCAATCAATAAATCAATCAGACAATCAGTCAGTCATCCAGTTAATGAATAAATGTTTCTTTCATTCAGTCAATTAGTCAGTCAATCAATTAATCGATCAATCAGTCAAACTATCTATCTGTCAATAATAGTAGATGTTTTAAATATGTTTCCTCATTGAATAGGATCTTTGTTAAACGCATTGAAATTACTCAACAGAAACGATCATTTAGGTTTTAATTCACGGAGTTGCAGTTATTCTGTATAAACCTATTTCCAGCTATTCAAGCTAAGGCGTGTACACATCAGTATACGTGATGAAGAAACTAACTCTAAATTATTAAAATTATACTAAATAATAAACTTTAGTCAATTAGTATGTATATTTTAAAATATAACAGTTTTAATTACAGCCAGTATGGATTTCTCACAACACGAAACTGTCCTACATCCCGACCCTGTTGTCATGACCTACGGTTTGTTTACTTCTCTATTTACTCATATTTTTATTTATTTATTTTCTACATTTATTTTCTGGATTTTAAAATTTACACCGTTTTTGGACCTTCTTTTTGCTCGCCGGCTTTATTTTGACTCAATAGTGCTCGATGTTTTCATTGAAGACTCTTGCACTCGAATTGTTGCTGGCATTATCAATGTAATTGTTGTTTATTAATATTTGTATATTTCCTGGGCTTAATTCATATCATACATCCTGACTGGTCTTGTAATTGTAGTGGTACTTTCCTAGACAAACTAAGAACCCATCTATTTCCACCATAGGTCTAAATTTCTACACTCTTGCCTTGGATCGTGGATTTGCACTGTTTTTGATCTCGCTTTCTCTTGTGGATTTTATAATCAGTCGTTATCGTGTGGTGCTATTGCGCCTGTTTGTGCCGAGTCTGCAAGAGACGTCCCTGATGGCTAGAAGCCGGACGTTAAATTCTTCAATTGAATAAAATTACTTAAATTAATGACTCTGGTTTATGCATTGACTGATTGATTGATCGATTGATTCATTAATCGATTAATTAATTGATTGACTAACTAATAGATTGACTAATTGATTGAGTGATCGATAGATTGATTTGACTGAAACATTTATTAATCGATTGATTGAGGACTTCATTGATTGTTAGATCTCTCTTTGGATTGATTGCTTGATTAATTGATAGATTGATTGATTAATTGATTGACTGATTGATTGAATGCTTTCTTGCTTGATTGGTTGACTGATCGTTTGATTGAATGAATAAATGATTGATTGATTGATTGATGGATTAATTGATTTATCGATTGATTGATTGACTGACTGACTGATTGATTGATTGAATGATTAATTGATTGACTGGTTAATTGATTGCTTGATTGATTGATTGACTAATTGATTGATCGATTGATTGATTGATCTATTGATTGCCTAACTGATTGATTGATCTCTCAGGCTCATCGCTGCTGGTCATACTCGTCACGGCACTGGGTATTGGACTTCTCGTCCTCACAGCAGGGCTGACCTTCCTGTCTAGGTCAGTGACCAGCAACCACAACAACATCAGCAATAACAACAACAACATCTGCTGCGACAACAACAACAGCAAAACCAATTACAACAACAACAACAATAACAACGATGACAACAACAGCAAAAACAGCACGAAAGACAAAAACAGACGCATCCACAACAACAACAACAACAACAAGAATAGCAACAGCAATAAAAACAGAATAATAAGCCGCAGTACGATATGTCACAGTTAATATTGTTATTGTGGTTTTTGTTATTACTAATGTTATTGTTGTTACTGTTAATGTTGTTGTTGTTGTTGCTGCTGATCTTTAGGCGACGTGTTCTCTGCTCAAACTCCACCGAGGATAAAAATAGAACAGAAATGACGTCACTTAACGGCGGCTACGTCACAGGGACGCCTAGCTACACGGGGGGAGGTGTCAGAGCTTTCACCGACGTCAACTTCCACCTCCATGGAAAACACTGCCTCCACCAGATGTCCTGTCCCACCTACTCCACTGCATCGGGACAGCCGAGACCTAACTCTGAACAAATCTATGCCTTGGAGTCTTGTTGTGACCTGAGAGGAACCACGCGATCATCCGTTCTACTGCATGGTCATCAGCTGCAGAATCCAGCAGCGGCCAACTGTCATCAGCAGCTGTGCAGCTGTGAGATCAGCAGCTGCGCCTCTTGCGAAGCAATGATTCAGCTGTCTCAGAGTGACGTCACGGCTGTGTGCAGTGACGTCACTGGTTTATGTTGTGATGTTAGCGGCTTGCACAGCGACGTTATCGGATTGTGCGCTGATGTCACTGGGAAATATGGTGGGGTAACTGATTTATGTGCTGACGTCACTGATTTATGCGGCGATGGAACGGACGTTCGGAACAATCTCAATCACTATTCAAATGACGACTCCAATTTAAGTAGCGACGTCATCGGTTCATGTGGTGACGTCACTGATTTACGTCGTAACATATTGGCTGGACATGACATCATGAGTTCTTGTGGTCTCTCGCAGTTGGAGAAACAAAATAAGACAGAACTATTTCAAAGGCTTCCTGTCAAACAGAACAATGACATGCAGGAAGATTTCAAACAGGCGAGAATTACTTTTAACGGAAGCCACGAGTGTTCACAAAACACCACAAATATTACACGTGCGTCGGCTCCATATGACACTGTAAATAGAAATGTTAAAGTTCTAACTAATCCATCAGATAACTTTGCATCTCATGGGCAACAACGACTGAGTGATGAAATGTCTCATTCGCAAGATGACGCAAGCAGAAAATCAAACTCGGACGCTCTCGTTTCGCGAGATAGCGCCACTTTTTCTAATTCTGAAAACGATCGACTGATAGCAAATAGGAACGAGGAGAAGGTAGACAACAACAACAGAGTGGCCCAGTGGCGTAAAGCTCTTGACGTCACCTCGAGGCATGCTACGGGGACGACCCTGACATCATGCAATCCCCCTGTACCGCTTAGAAAGGTTTACGATGAGACGTGTTAGGATATCTTCTTCTTCTTAGCGTTATGTTACGTTAACATAACAAAATGTTAACTCAACATATCATAATTTATCACAGTTTCTGAGTCAGAAAAGTTTAAGTTTAATTCTAAATACTAGTAAAAATAGGCCTACACAATTAACTAACAGGAATGCATATATACTTAATTAACCTTGTTGTTAGAGCTGTTGAAAACAACATTCTATACAAGTACTTACTATAGAATGTCGTAATAGCGTAGAGATAACGTCAGGAAATTTTAAATGACAGATCCATAGGTGAATTGAACTCTCGTGGGTTCGAAACCCAGCCGCGCTGATCTGAGAGTAAAGTCTCGGACATTCACTGGACTGGTTATACGGAAAATGGACTAAAATGTTTAACGATTTATACATGTGATATTAAAAATGATAGATATCAACATAGTTGATCACTTTTAGCTGCAATTCTTGCTCACTTTATTGTTTGTTCGTTCAGCTTTAAAACAGAACTGCTAGTTAACTGTGAATTAACATATAACAACTGGTTAATTATTAATTAACGGACAATAACTGGTTAATTCTTAGTTAACAGAAAATAACTGGCTAATTCTTAGTTAACAGAAAATAACTGATGAAATAACTGGTTAATTGTTAGTTAACACATAATAACTGGTTAATTTTAAATTAACAAATAATGACTAGTTAACTGTTAGTTAACTGTTATGCGTGTCAGAACTCATAGTCATGAATACTATAGCTCCAGAGCCAGAGAACCTATAGTATTCAACGACCCAATCCTCTCCCAGCTAATAAGTTTAGGGTAATGCTATAACTGATCTTTTACAGAGCCATAATTATGACTAATTATGGCTAATAAATATTCTTACCATTTGTAAATGAGCTGATCTATACGAAAGCAATAATCCTTCAGTGACAATATCCAATCAATGATAAAATATATTAGTCATAATAGTCATGACGTCCCTGACATCATCCTTGTATGAGGAAACGGACATTAAATCTTTATTATTATTATTATTATTATTATTATTACTACCCTACATAAGTAAATAACCAGCTAATAGTAAATAGCCAGCTATTGTTCAATTTCCCACTACTTACATAGCTTTAGGGGGATGACTTCAGTGTAAATTTATTTAACCGCAAACGAGTAGCTGATTGTTTAGGTTATGCGGACGATATCGTAGTAAAACCTCAATTATACAAGGGAAATCCCTCACACTGCCGTATGGCGAGGAACCGGACGTTAAATTCTTATTGATTGATTGATTGACTGATTGGTTGATTGATAGATTGATAGATAGATTTATTGATAAATTGATTGATTGATTCATAGATAGATATATTGATTAATTGATTGATTAATTGATTGATTGATTGATAGATTGATATATAGATAGATTGATTACTTGATTGATGGATTGATATATAGATAGATTGATTACTTGATTGATTGATTGATGGATTGATAGATAGATAGATTGATTACTTGATTGATTGATTGATGGATTGATATATAGATAGATTGATTACTTGATTGATTGATTGATGGATTGATATATAGATAGATTGATTACTTGATTGATTGATGGATTGATATATAGATAGATTGATTACTTGATTGATTGATTGATGGATTGATATATAGATAGATTGATTAATTGATTGATTGATGGATTGATATATAGATAGATTGATTACTTGATTGATTGATTGATGGATTGATTGATTGATTGCGAGAATTTAACTGCAGTCGATGATTTGATGAACGATAGTAAAGATAGTTTTATTAATTTTCTGTCGTTTCGGGCAATTATTCGATCCCTCACTCAGGATTTCCACACAACTCGACAGATCAGGCGGGGGTTAGGGAGGTGCGTGACACGCGACAGTAGGGGGGGGCGGGTGGGGTGAGCAAACAAAGCGGAACAATGGAGAACAAAGGACGCAGTGTATCCTATGAACAAGTCTAAACAGATCCGTTCACTTGTTACCTCTCAGCGCTATATGATACCTCATTGAATCTTCTCTATTCAGATATTCTATTATCTCCTTTCTATGTCTCTCTCTCTCTCTATCTCGTTCTCTCTGTCTCTCACTCTCTCTCTCTCTCTCTCTCTCGGCTATATTTTAAGCGTATGCAACCCAGTCCCAACATAGGTTCGTTTACAATGTTCTGCTCAGTACGTTAAACATATATTAAATAAACAGGGTAAACAGGATTGTTTTCTCAGTGAATGACGCCCCCTGCCCAGTAAATGTTAGTCGAAGCTGAGGAAGGCATAGGGGCCCACCTCGTCGTAAGCAGAATCCCCCAAGCATAATGCATATCAACATGAATTTTACAGATGATTTAAAGATCCACTCTTATGTGGACGTTAAGATGAAAACGGAAGAAAGATTAGAGTGGAGGCATTAAAGAACATGGACCTGCCAGTAGACAGTGCACTAAGATAGAAAGATCATAA
Source organism: Enchytraeus crypticus (assembly GCA_905160935.1). Taxonomy (NCBI): domain Eukaryota; kingdom Metazoa; phylum Annelida; class Clitellata; order Enchytraeida; family Enchytraeidae; genus Enchytraeus; species Enchytraeus crypticus. The sequence continues at coordinate 11,963 of CAJHZI010000762.1, forward strand.
CTAATTATTAACAGATTTGATCAGCTGATCAAAAGAGCAACAAAATAGATGACTGAAAGATCGATAAAACTAATGAGAATTGATCTTCCCATATATCTCCCTTAGTGTACTGCCTACTGCAGGTCCTTGACTTATAACGCCCCCACCCTTCTCTATCTTCTGTTTTACTCTTTATGACCACAAATGATTGGCTACTTAAATCATTTACATGTATTATTCCTAATATACTTTTTATTTGACCAAATTCATGACTGTAAGAAACATAATTATACACGTACAATTAAAATCAAACACAGCATAAAACAATATAAAGAAAATGAAATCGGTCCGCCTTGCTTCTTTTTCCTTACAGAGAAGAGATAAAGAGATATGGACAGGTGAAAACGGTTAGTGAGAGATAAACTGTGATAAAAAGAGATTTCCATTGCTGTGTCGGGGACGATGAAGAAAAAACAACAACAACTGTAAACTGCACGTGCAGTAAGAGGTGGCTAAGAATGGAGGATGGCACTACCTCAGAAGTCACATTATTCCCAAG
>CAJHZI010000762.1:15000-17500 GCA_905160935.1 Enchytraeus crypticus
TGTTTTTGTTTGTGTGTGGTAGCTCCGAAGCACTCAAAGCTCTGTGTAGTCGTATCGGCAGAGAGTTGAAGTATTTACTCAAAGGTCTCTAGTTCAGTACTCAGCTAGGCACTTCAAAGCTAATAACTGTCAGTCCGCACTGGCTCATCAATACACCCTAGAACTGTCGTTAGTATTGTACCCGTGCATCTCTCTGTGTCAATGTGTGCTTGTGTGTCTGTGTGTGAGTGCGTACGTGTGCACGTGTGTGTGTGCATTTGTGTGTTCGTGCGTGTGTGCATGTGTTTATGTGAGTATGTGTGTGCGTATGTGAGCATGTGAGTATGTGTGCTCATGTGGGGGTATGTGTGTGTATGTGTGCGGGTGTGTATGTATGTGTATGTTTCTGTATGTGTATGAGTGTTTCGGGTATGTGTGTGAGTGGGAGGTGTATGAGGTTAGTGGTCACAGTGGGAATGGAGAACTAATGACTAATTGGACCCATATCTTATTTGCAGGCCCCTAGCATCATGGATATATGTGTATCTGAATGCTTGTTACACAGTATTACACAGTGTTACACAGTGTTACACAGTGTTACTCAGTGTTACACAGTGTTACACAGTGTTACTCAGTGTTACTCAGTGTTACTCAGAGTTACACAGTGTTACACAGTGTTACTCAGTGTTACACAGTGTTACACAGTGTTACTCAGTGTTACTCAGTGTTACTCAGTGTTACTCAGTGTTACACAGTGTTACACAGTGTTACACAGTGTTACACAGTGTTACTCAGTGTTACTCAGTGTTACTCAGTGTTACTCAGTGTTACTCAGAGTTACACAGTGTTACACAGTGTTACACAGTGTTACACAGTGTTACTCAGTGTTACTCAGTGTTACTCAGTGTTACTCAGTGTTACTCAGTGTTACAGTGTTACACAGTGTTACACAGTGTTACACAGTGTTACTCAGTGTTACTCAGTGTTACTCAGTGTTACACAGTGTTACACAGTGTTACACAGTGTTACTCAGTGTTACTCAGTGTTACTCAGTGTTACACAGTGTTACACAGTGTTACACAGTGTTACACAGTGTTACTCAGTGTTACTCAGTGTTACTCAGTGTTACTCAGTGTTACTCAGAGTTACACAGTGTTACACAGTGTTACACAGTGTTACACAGTGTTACACAGTGTTACACAGTGTTACACAGTGTTACACAGTGTTACAGTGTCACACAGTGTGTTTGTGTGTGTGTCTGTGGGTGTGTGCGTCTCTGTGTGTATGTGTTTGTGTGTGTGTGTATGTGTGTGTTTATCAACTTGTAGACGCTTTTAATTGGACCATTGTGACCATATCTCTCAAGCCTCTCCCGCGACCTGGAACTCTTTAGCTGCTAACCATCGCTCTTGTTCTTCTCTCTCAACTTTCTCTGTCAAGACACATCTTGTCCCACCGTACAGAAGATATACTCTATTTATCCTGACTATTCTTTAGTAAAAAGATAAACCTGGGAAAGCTAATGTTAACGTCAGTTTCCTCACTGGAAAGCGATGTCAGTGACGGGAGAGCCCAGGATTTGAATCCGCAAATACAGATCCGTAGTCGAATATCTTACCGACATCGCTACTGCTGGCTCCAGCCAGTTGCCTTGGCATCGTTTATGATCCTAATTATCTTCAGCACATTCTTTTGCAGATTGGTCTGGGTGAATTGATCTGTAGTGATATGTGCTGTTTGGGACGTCCCTGACATCATCCCTTGGCTCTGACAAATCTCTCTTCTGAAGACGATGAAGTATTTTTAGTTTTCCTGAAATCATCTCGTAGAACTAAAAGCAAATATTAACGTTAGTTTCCTTACTCGACAGCGATGCTATTGACGGGCGAGCCCAGGATTTGAACCCCGCACATACTGATCCGCGGTCGAATATCTTACCGACGTCGCCACTGACTCCAACCATCGACATGGGATAAGCTTTGATGATCTGCAGCTGATGGGATGGATTCAGTGGACAGCATTAGCAGTGTTCTAATAACTTTATCTCTCCATGCTCCAGCCACCTGGGACTGCACGCGTGACCATATAGCAGTGTTACATAGTGCCACACTGTCACACGGTTGTAACAGAGCCACACTATTACAACTGTGTGGCAGTGCGGCTCCAGCCAGTGGCGATGTCGGTAAGACACTCGACCGTGGGTCAGTGTGTGCGGGGTTCAAATCCTGGGCTCGCCTGGCACTGATATCGCATTCGAGTGAGGAAACTGACGTTAACTTTAGCCTTACCAGCTTTTTATCACGTTAATCAGAGTTCCTTTGAATTGTGTGTTGTCTGTATGACACATAGACTGGTGGTGTAAGGCTGGTGGTGTAAAACTGGTGGTGTATGACTGGTGATGTAAGGCTGGTAGTGTAAAACTGGTGGTGTAAGACTGGTGATATAAGACTGGTGGTGTAATGCTGGTGGTGTAAAACTGGTGGTGTAATGCTGCTAGTGTAATGCTGATGATGTAAGGCTT
>CAJHZI010000762.1:22500-52556 GCA_905160935.1 Enchytraeus crypticus
TTTTTCAATTTCTTAAACATGGTAATGCACATCGCATTTTAGAATGAGTGATGAAAACCGGTGCGATTGGATGGCCTAATGGATAGCACGTTTGCCTCAGAAACAAAAGATTCGAAACCAAGACAGGAGAGTCTACGACATTATATAATAATATCGTAATAGCTTCTCCTCAGCATATTTCTTTTTGAATATTGGTTTGGGTGAATAGATCTGTAGTGATGTGTGCTGTTGGGGACGTCCCTGACATCTTCCATTGATGAAGGAATGGACGTTAAACATTTATTATTTAATATTATTATTAATTATACCCCACTACATGCACAAGATATACTTTCCGAATACCTTTCTATACGGAAACAGACGTTAAACTTACACGTAGCTTTACAGCTTTTTATATCTAAAATAGCAAGCAATAAAAAATGGCGGGCTTTGCCGTTTAGAGCTTTACTCTGCCGTGACCAGGATTCGAACCTGGGTTGTCTCGGCCACAACGAGAAGTACTAACCACTATACGATCACGGCTATTTACCCGCCTGATAAACTACTTGTTAAATGTGGACGTGAGTACATGATGGTAGGAAGACTTTGAGCTAATTGTTTTACAAGACTGTTCACGAGTAGCCACAGTTTATCAGAGTTATATTACAGAATAATATATAAGTTTATATATCACTGGTGTTCTACTCAAATATAACGCGTTATGTCTATTAGAAATTATTTCTCTCTCTCTCTCTCTCTCTCTCTATCTATCTCTCTCTCTTTTTCTCTATCTTTCTATCTCTCCCTCTCTCACATTGTCTCGAGATATTATTGCATCTTTTCATTCTCTCTCTGACTCTCTCTTATTTTCTCTCTCTCTCTCTCTCTCTTTCTCTTTTATTCTGTCTTCTTCATTCTGTCTCACTCTCTCATATTCTTTCTTCTTCATTCTCTCTCTCATTCTCTCTTTTTCATTCTCTCTCTATCTCTCTCTTTCTCTCTCTCTCTCTCTCTCTTCAGTGCACCGCCATATGGCAGGTTCAAAGTACATATTTATACTCAAAGTCTGCTTTCTCGCTCCATAAGAGCACTCCATAGATCAACAAGTTAATGCTTTCATAAAGTCTATGCCTTATCCATACCTTATGTAACCTATAGCTTGGGAATGGTATGGCTTCTGAGGTGATTTCGAGTTGCCTTCCTCAGTTAGATGGATTAATTACCATTTAATCCTGGGGGAAAATATTTCATGGAGAGGTGGTTCCCCTCTTGCCATCCTCAGCTCCTGCCTTAGTCGCCTCTTACGTACACGCAGCAGATTGTTTGCGGTTGCCCTTTTCTGCAGTGGTCCAACGACACCCGAGCACAACCCTAACACTAACCTCGACCAAACCCTAACCCAGAGCTTTGACTGTTCATTAGCTGAGGCCTGAGGGGCTATGAATTTCTAGTGTGCTCTCTAGCGGCTACATTATTTTAGTGTTAGTACAACTGCTAAAGTCGGTTACGTTCAATTTGAACAGCTTTAATCTAGCAAGTGTTTGATTATTGCATTGATCCTGGGGAAAAATATTTCATGGTGAGGTGGGTCCCCTCTTGCGATCCTCAGCTCCTGCTTTAGTCGCCTCTTACGTACACGCAGCAGATTATTAATTAATTAATAATCTGATTAATAATAGATTGTTATAATTAATAGTTATAACATATCATTAATTCATTACAGTTTCGCAGTTAGTTAAGAGCGTATAGAGCAAGTTATGAATAATAGCATTATAGCATAGGACTAAGAGGTCGTCTTAGGTTAAGGGGGTGGCTACTAGAACTGAAATAAAACCCGAAAAGTGGACTGATGGGGATCGGGGAGGCTATGCAGGGACGTCACCAACATTAATTTACCTCCGTTTTCCTAATACTCATACTCATAGGACACAGAGATTTAAGAAGCGTAGTAGAATTCGTGAACCAATGGGAATCGGCAATTGCATATTAACGATAGGCCCAAATATTAAATTGCATATTATAGCAAACAATATATTTCAATATTTTAACACAAGAACACCTTTATTTTAAATCCAGCAGGGCTATAATAGTGCTGTAAATATTAGGTTGTCTGATTTGTTTCGATATGAGGATAGTTGCAAATCTCCTAAATACCTTGACTCGTGAATAATCCTATTTTGTTTTTATTCTGACCGTTTACAATGTGCTAGTTTAATCTTGGCAACGGTAGCTCGAGTGTGTCGAATCGACTTGAAGAGAAACTTTGCTATTCTGATATTAAAGTTAATAAAAACACTACAACATATCCGTGCTCTTCATATATCCCAAATCCGACTTGAAGCAAGAATTTATTGGATATAGCTCCTCGTTGCTATGGATACACTTTGGACTCAGGGACTTGGGCGATGGTCACGGAGCAGCTCGTTCCAGTTCCTGGTCCTCATACTTCTACACCTGTTCTTGCTCAGTGCAGGTGGTTCAAGTCTGCTAGATGATCGAGGAAACCTCACGGGTAGGTGTTCTTTCAATAAAGTTATCTGAGTAGTATCTAGCGATGGGAGTAATTCGCCCTTGAAAACCCCTCCCCTTTAAACCCCTCCCCCTTTAAAACCTCTCCCCCTTTAAACCCCTCACCCTTTAAACGCCTCCTCCTTAAACCCTCCCCTTTAAACCCCTCCCCTTTAAACCACCTCTTTAAACCCCCTCCCCCTTTAATCCCCCTCCTATGGATATGCCACTTTGGTTTTTTAAAACATTTCAAATCATTTTTTCCTAAAATGTTGCAAGTAGGAACATTTCTTAAATCTCATATAAAACGAAGTCTTAGGTAGAAGCCTCGAATGCCTCATCTAGAAGAAAAGAGAGAGAGCACGAGAGAAAGAAATAGAAATAAAGAGAGAGAAAGAGAGAGAGAGAGAGAGAGAGAGAGAAAGAGAGAGAGAAATAGAAATTTCACCCAAGCCATTCCACCCAGATTTCCACCCCGATCATTCCACCCTGATATCCACCCCAGGTCGTTAAGCGCTGGAACGTAATTCGCTTATAACCTGATTACAGATTGTAATGCGCGGAATTTAGATTACACGAGCGGCCGAGCTTTCGCTCAAATATCGACGAGTTTGTGGCGCTACGGACAAGCTATAGCTGGGTGTTATCATGGACGACGAGCTATAGCTCGGTGTTATCATGGACGACGAGCTATTGCTCGGTGTTATCATGAACGACGAGCTATAGCTCGGTGTTATCATGGACGACGAGCTATAGCTCGATGTTATCATGAACAACGCTTGACTTTAATCTCTGATTTCTAGTCGAGAGATAGAACTAAGGCGTCTCTGGTGCTATTTGTGTAGCTTTAATGCTAGCTATTAGCAATGATGCTAGCTTTTAGCTGTGTAGGATATCCTGGCTTTTAGCTCTGATACTAGCTTTTAGCTATTATGTTAGCTTTTATCTGTGGTATTAGCGTTTAACTACGACGCTAGCTTTTAGCTGCGGTGCTAACTTTAGCTCTAGTGTGAACTTTTAGATGAGGAAGGCAAAGAGTTTAGACTTTGTGAAGTTATTTTGTAGATTAAGATCATAAAAATCTGCAATATAACTTTTAGACTAAAAGCCAATATGGTTATCGTGGAAATAAAGAGCTAAGGGAACATTCTACATTTTTCGGACCCCTGTAATATATTTACAGGTCTTTTGGTATCTAATATGAGCACTGGCAGGGTAGCGCATTTAAGACAAAATGAAAGTTAAGGGTCCCTTAATGAGAGTTAAGGGTTCCACACAGTTTCTCGCGTTCCATTTCCCCTACTTCAACCACTGGTGTCAGTACCGAATGAATGTAGTTTAATTGACTGTTAGGAGGTTGATGAATTAATTGATTGATTGACTTCTTGAACAGCACTTGCCTTGCTGGTCTATTGACTGATTTCTCCCTCATGTAGAGATAGTGTAATTGACAATTTGACAGGTAAATTAATACAAGTGACCTAACTACAGATAACAAATGGAGTCGTAGATAACACATGCATTCGCCAAAATAACATTCTCTCCCCCGCCCACCTCCCACCACCTCCACCGCCTCCCCGGCACGAGTCGAGAGTTTATTGTTTTAGCGGGGCGGGGGCCCCGCAGCGGCTGTATCAAATGGATTCACCGAGTAATCTCTGCCGGCGTGGTTCACTTATGATAGGGGAAATAGCGGCGGGTCAGTAGGCGAGAGCGACTGGGAATAAGAGAATTTAATTTTTGCATCGAATATACAACTTCTTCGGAGTCATTTAGTGAAGTTATAGTGAAGTAGGGTTTAATGTTTAATGTTTAATAGAGTATATCATGCTAAGGCAGCTCTATACTTTACAACAGTTACGGTAAAAGAAGCAATATACGGTACAATAAAATGCACATAGTAAAATAGTTTGTTATAACTTCACTTGCAGTATTTTTAAGATCGCTACTTGCAAAGAAGATTAGAGGAAGACTGAGACTTGGGATGCTGGATGGATTGGTAACTAATCCATCTAAGGTTGATGTTAAGAGAAGAGCAGAGGATATAAATATGTGGAGGATGCTAAATGCCACGGGCGTATCTATAGGCTATGCAATGAGAGAGAGAGAGAGAGAGAGAGAAAGAGAGAGAGAGAGATAGAGAGAGAGAGAGAGAGAGAGAGAGATAGAGAGAAAGAGAGAGAGAGAGAGAGAGAGATAGAGATAGAGAGAGAGATAGAGAGAGATAGGATAAGATAGAGAGATGAGCTAGAGAGAGAGAGAGAGAGAGATAGAGAAAAAGAGAGAGAGAGATAGAGAGATAGAGAGAAAGAGAGAGAGAGAGAGATAGAGAGAAAGAGAGAGAGAGAGAGAGAGAGAGAGAGAGAGAAGGGAGATCGCTATACTTGGGGCAAAAGATCAACTCAGTGTATATAGTAAATTGTAACTTCGGAATTCAAATTAATAGAAGAGAATCATGCTGCATAATTAGTAGATTACTGCGTAGCGTTGATCTAAAAATTGATGAATTAAGACAGTGACCCTTGATTTATTAAGACAGTGCGCCTTGTAAAGCGAAAACAGACGTAAAAACTTAGCTTTTGCACGAGTCAGTTATTATCAGCGCATTTCAATATCAATCATGAGAGCTGACTCGCTAGCTCACTCTCCGCACTAATCAACCGAACGTTTAGTTTATTTTCACTAACAACAAATTTCCAATGACCTCCGTAATATCTCCATTCTTCTCAGATAACCTGAGGTTCGAACCTCAACCCGCCGCACCTGTTCCCCTTCTACCACCACCCTACCTACCTAGGCTGCTTCTAACACCAGTCGAACCATTTGAATGTTTCAAGAGAATCTATGAAAAATATCGAGAACATCACCATCGCTTAACTTATAGTAGTAAAGTAGTAGTATAATGGTTGTGTGCTATTGATAGTACGCAATATAAAGAATAAATAGCTTAGAAACATGACAATAGAAATGCTACATTTTGGTTATTTTCGTTATTTCTTTACAAACATAATAAAGAGAGAGAGAGAGAGAGAGAGAGAGAAAGAGAGAGAGAGAGAGAGAGAGAGAGAGAGAGTGAGCTATGTTTATTTCGATACACTCAAAATATACAGTGACCTACAAAAACAAGGCCGTCAAAGAGGTCACAAGTAGCCTATCTAGTTGACCACCCCTCAATCATACAAATTGAAAAATAACTAGTCAAGCGAAATAAACCTGAAACACAAGTAAAATAAATTCTAGTTACTAAAGTTTGGAATAATAACAACAGGAATTTAAAAAGAGAATACAAATAGTACGTGATCTCTTTGAAATGATAGATATTGAAAGATTGATTTATTCGAAAAGGTTGATTTGACAGAGTGGTTTATATTAAATTATCTATTCTTAAACAAAGGAATGGTCGATTAATTGATTTAAAAATAAATGATTTTGAAGCCATTTGAATGACTTTTGTTTTGGAAGTTTCTCAGGTTGTTGTTCTCAGGCACAAATACTGATAAATACAGAACGATTACTAAACGTGTTGTGTGTACACGTTTATGTTCCCTGACATAATCCTATGATCTCTCTCTCTCTCTCTCTCTCTCTCTCTCTCTCTCTCTCTTCAGTACACTGCCAAGTGGCAGGTTCAAGGTACATATTCATACTCAAAGTCTGTTTTCTCGCTCCATAAGAGCACTCCTTAGATCAACAAGTTAATCCCTTCACAAAATCTATGCCTTATCCAAACCTTATGTAGCATATATAGCTTGGGAAAAATATGGCTTCTGAGGTAGTTTCCCAATCTTAAGATAAGGGACCGAAATTTACCTGTACTATCTTAATATTTTAGAAACAAAGTAAGATTGTAGATGACCAATTACGGAGGCAGTATAAGAATAAGTCTTTATTTGTGATAAATGTTTAATTTCTGGGTGTTTTAATATAATACCAAACGTGTCGAAGTGCACAGGGAAAGTTGCATCAGTTGTATCAGAAGCAACTCTTGAACCAGTAGCATATCGGTAAGCTGTTACTTAGCGGATCAGTATGTGCGGGTTCAAACCCGGTGCTCTCCCAGTCACTGAGAGGCCTTTTAAACAAGAAACTGACGTTAAACTAGGCGTTAACTTAAAAGTATGTAAAATTAACTTTTACCAAAAACTTTTACAAGTCTATATATGCCAAATACAGTGTGCTGCGGTTGCGGATCGTCTTACCCAGTGTCGTGTGGGGTTTACTCAGTGTCGTGTGGGGTCTACCCAGTGTCGTGAGGGGTTTACTCAGTGTCGTGTGGGCTTTACCCAGTGTTGGGGCTTACTCAGTGTTGGGGTTTACCCAGTGCTGGGGTTTACTCGGCTGGTTGGGGTTTGCCCGGTTTTGGGGTTTGCTCGGCTGGTTGGGTGTTTATTCCAAAACTTTAATCGTCACTCTCTGTTAAGAAGTTCCCTTGTAAAATGGAATCTGAACTACTCTTATTCTAGACCGTGGATTGGTATGTGCGGGGTTCAAATCCTGGGCTCGCCCGTCATTGATATTGCTTTCGAGTGAGGAAACTGACGTTAACCTTAGTTTTACCAGCATTAACTGAACTTTAGGCATTCTGGCAGAGCTCTAACGCAGTATAAAGATCACATCTGTTCCAGCAATTAACCATTGATGGTGCTACTTTAGAGTCTTCGAGTCTATCTATCTACAGAACGACTAGATCATTCCAGTGAATGGACGAAAGTCTTTCCATTCATTCCGTTGACGCTGCATCAGTGAGACCAGTGACTTTCATTGGACGTTTTGTCGCTTCTTTATGAGCGGAGAGTTCATTGGAAAGTTTAGTTCTTCTAACATCCTCTCTATTATAATATATCTATAAACCAGATATATGTATATATATATATATACATATATATATATATATATATATACATATATATATACACATGTATATATACATGCATATATATATATATATACATGTATATATACGTATATATACATATATATATATATATATATATATATATATATATACCAGTTGCATATATATATATACATATATATATATATAACAGAAAACCCCTGACAACTGACAACCCCTGACAACAGACCTGACACCTAGTTGCTATAATTCACTGTCATTGCTCGTAAGCCTCGAGGGAATGATGTCTCTAGTGTTGATCTAACCGTACCTCGAGCTGTCGTTTGTTATCTCTACATAGCGACCTGTTAACAGATGGTTCTCTCAATGTACAGCGTGTCAGAAGCACCTTTATTTAATGCTTAATCCTTATTATTTAAAGTTTAATGTTTATTGTATAAGGTTTATTGTTTACTGTTTATTGTTTAATGTTTATTAACTGACTGGAGCCAGTGGCGATGTCGGTTAGATACTCGATCGCGGATCAGTAAGTGCGGGTTTAAATCCTGAGCTCGCTTGTCACTGACATCGCTTTCGAGTGAGGAAACTGACGTTAACATTAGCTTTAATGTTTAATGTCTATTGTTTAATATTTAATTTTTAATGTTTATTTTTAATGTTTAATGGAGTATGTCAAGCTAAGGTTTCTCTATATCTCTATTCTTTACAACAGTTACGGTAAAAGAAGCAACATACAATTAAAATGCACACAGTAAGAATCTCTCTCTCTCTCTCTCTCTTCAGTGCCAAAAAATGACAGGTTCATGGTACATATTCATACTCAAAGTCTGCTTTCTCGCTCCATTAGAACACTCTATAGATCAACAAGTTAATGCATTCATAAAGTCTATGCCTTATCCTTACCTTATGTAACCTATAGCTTGAGCCCAGGATTTGAACTCGCACGTACTGATCCGCGGTTGAATATCTTAACGACGTCGCCACTGGTTCCAGCCCAACCATAAAGAACAACACCTAATTCGACGTTCAGTCTGACCATCGCAGAAAGTTACAGTACAGAAATTCCAACAAAAACATCATAACATATGGCTGATAAAGCATAAACAGTTAATAGGCTATCTAAATCCTGATCCGCGGTCGAGTATCTTACCGACATCGCCACTGGCTCCAGCCAATATTAATCGTACAGCATTCATCCACTTTCTCGGTATATAAGGAAACATTCGAGAAGTTTATGCAATGAGATGAGCAGATAGAGCAAGAATGGCACATGAAGTCACGTGACTATTATAACAACAAGTGCTCAAATCACTTCCATCATCACCTCCAGTTTTCTGCTCCAGCTGATTGCTTTCATCAGCCACCCTTTATTCCACCAGATACAGGTTGCTTCACCCGCCACCTGCTGTTCCACCAGTCACCTGATATTCCACCAGCCACCTGATATTCCACCAGTCACCTGATATTCCACCAGTCACCTGATATTCCACCAGTCAAATGACGTTTCATTCAAGTCATCTAGTAACATCACCTCATGAGAACATGCAGTAGATGGGAATTAGTGAAATTTTCACATTTGGGAGAATTGACTTTGTTGATATACGTAATGATATTTACTTAGTTAAATAAGGTTATAGCGTATTAGATTAGAAATATATCCTGGAGAGAGTTGACACAGATAGACAGTTGATAAATGTATTAAGAAATAGGAAGAAGAGATGGATAGGACACATTCTAAGGGGGGAAGGTCTATTAAAAGAGGTCATTGAAGGTAGAATGGTAGGAAAAAGAGGCAAGGGCAGACCGAGATTAGGTATGTTAGATGATTTAAAGACCCACTCAAAAATGGAAATGAAGAGGAAGGCGGAAGACAGAGAAGAGTGGAGGTGTTATATATCATGGACCTGCCAGTAGGCAGTGCACTGAGAGATATGCCTTAGACTACAAACCAACTTCTGATACACTCCACGAGAGAGCGAAACGGACGTTTATCTTTACTCAGATATGTTTACCTTGGATCTGTGATTTGGCTGGATAGAAGAGTGAGATTTCTGCAAGAAAAAACTACTTTTAATATAAATTTGTAGAAGTTTAATATGAGATAAACATGAGACGTAACTTTAGTCCTGGAATTAACTTGCGATATTAATCAAACAAGGGATTAACATGGGATGTAAAGTTATTATGAAATTAATTTGGAATATAACTTTAGCCCCGGGATTAACTTACGATATTAATTTAACATGAGCTTAACGTCGGATATTAATTAAACAAGGGATTAACATGGATATTAATCTTGCATGGGATTAACATGGGATGCTATTTTTTTTATCATGGGATTAACATGGCAGGTAAATTCAGTCAGTGATCCTATCATGGGATGTAAATTCAGTCAGTAATTCTATCATGGGATGTAAATTTGGTTATGGATTCTATCATGGGATGTAAGTTTAACCAGGGATTCTATCAAGGTATGTAAATTCAGTCAGTGATTCTATCATGGGATGTAAATTCAGTCAGTGATTCTATCATAGGATGTAAAGTCAATCAGTGATTCAATCAAGGGATGTAAATTCAGCCTGGGATTCTAGCATGGGATGCAAATTCAACCTGAGATTCTAGCATGGGATGCAAATTCAACCTGAGATTCTAGCATGGGATGTAAATTCATCCTCTTATTCTATAATAGGATGTAAATTCAGCCTGGGATTCTATCATAGGATGTAAATTCAGCCTGAGATTCTATCATAGAATCTAGATTCAACCTCTCATTGTCTAAAGACTGTTTCCAATATCTTGCGCATCCGTTGAACATTAGCACCGAGTCCGTACTAAGTGAGAATTGGCTGACCAGTAAGAGGGGGGGGGGTGGTAAGCTGTGGAAGGGAGATGGATGGATAATTGGAAAGGATGGAGAATGGATTGGATTGCTAGGTGCAAGATAATCTCACACCTTTAATAAACCTGCAGGGAACCTAGGAGATACTAGGTACGATGTCTTATATTAATTTAGATAATGATAACAGTGTGTTGAGAAATATAAAGATGTCATTAGATTTTTATTGTTGCTATTAAATTAGTATTACAATTATGTTTCTTTTATTAAACCAGCCGGGAACCTTGAAGATGATTAAATTGTACAAGAATTGTAAAAAACTTTTACATCTCTCTCTCTTTCTCTCTTTCTCTATCTTTCTATATTTTTCTATCTTAGTGTACTGTCTACTGGCAGGTCCATGGAGAGAGAGATAGAGAGAGAGAGAGAGAGAGAGAGAGAGAGAGAGAGAGAGAGAAGAAGAAGAAGCAAGAATGACATACAGATTGACAGCGAAAAAGAGACAGAAATAGAGAGAGAGACAGAAAGAGAGAAAGAGTGAGAGAGAGAGAAGCATACAGAGAGAGAGAGAGAGAGAGAGAGAGAGAGAGAGAGAGAGAGAGTTATAAAGCCGGTGTCTGATAATTTACTGTAACGCCTCGAGGAGAGCTATTAAAGACGTGCTGTTAATTTATCTCTCATGTCTCGTGTTCAACTCCCCACAGAGCCGAGTAATAACCGGCATGTAGCGCCTGCCCTCTCAAGTCAAAGGTCTGCGGCAAACCTGTCTGGCTGCATAAATGCTTCTATGTTTGCCTGAGTGTATCTCTGAGTGTGTGCTTGCTGCTTGTTTTTGAGTGTTTGAGCGAATGCTTGAATGTATTTTTGAATATTACATTGTTTGCTGGAATGTTTGTTTGAGTATGTGCTTACCTGCTTATTGTTGAGTGTATGTTTGATTGTATGCTTGAATGTTTGCTTAAATGGTTGCTTGAGTGTATGCTTGCGTGACTACATTTAGTAATTAAATGTAGTCACTGACAAAATCTAGTCACTTACAACAAGCAGTCACTGACTCTACTGTCATCGCCACTGACTGGAGCCAGTTGCGATATCGGTAAGATACTCGACCGCGGATCAGTATGTGCGGGGTTCAAAAACTGGGCTCGCCCGTCACTGATAAAAAGCAAAAGCTGATAAAGCTAATGTTAACGTCAGTTTCCTCATTCGAAAGCGATATCAGTGACAGGCGAGCCCAGGATTTGAACACTGATGTCTCTTTCGAGAGACGAAACTGACGTTAACATCGGCTGTACAGCTTTACAGCCCCATTTTAGTCTCTTGGGTAGTTTTGTATCATCCAGTTAAGCGTAACTCTCGCTCAGTGCACGTAGCGGCTCTGCTCATAAATCTCCGTAGAATTTTCATTAAACTTCGCTCGTCTTTCCTCATTTCCTTTTCACGTCTGACATCCCCGCTATACCTCTACGACACCAAGACGACTTCCCTACAACGCCAAAACGTCGCCCCTACGACGCTAAGACGACTCTCCTACGACGCTTAGACGACACCTTTACGACGCCAAGACGACTTTCCTACGACGCCAATACGACTATTTAAGAAGTTTACACGACACGACACCCATACGATGTTTCTATGAAACCCATACTACGCTAATTCGTTACCAATTCGAATTAAAGACGACACCACAAAGACGCTATGCCCCCATGTGCAAAACGCTACATCGACACCATTACGACACCAATTGAATGTTAGGATGACACCTGTACTACAGTTTTATGACACCACTAGGACCTCAAGACGACACCTATAATTTACACAACGACGCTAAGATGACCAACATTTGTAAATACGCTATATATATGTGAGAACGTTAAAAACGTAAGACGCCTGATGTAAGACACCTGTGTGAAAGACACTTTGGTGTAAGATACGTTGGTGTAAGACACCAGGGTGTAAGACACCAGGGTGTAAGACACCTGGGTGTATAAAACGCCTGGGTGTAAGATACTTTGGTGTGAGACACCTGGGTGTAAGACAACTGGATGTAAAACACTTTGGTGTAAGACATTTTGGTGTAAGACACCTGGGTGTAAGACACCTGGGTGTAGGACGCAAGAGATTTAACTTATAAACCTGCGACGTACAGTTAATTAAACGTATCGCTGAGGATTAATTACAGTCAGTGAGAGCGGATATTTGGGGCGTCTTATTAATTTTCATCTTGTCTATACGTGAGCCGCTTAGAAATAGAATACTCAGGTGAAAAGTGCGCAGCAAAATCTGGATATAGCTCACAACAGAAATTGGACGGAGGCTCCCTTTTCTGTAAGAGAAAGTGGCTTAATTCGGGTAATATGTTGAAAGTTTGCTTAAATCTAGTGCTGGTTTCGATAAATTCTAACTTTCAAAGTAAAGACACTGAAAAAATTGTCGTGTGATATGGTTATGAACATGTAATATTGTAAAGAAAGCAGTCTGTATATTCTGTTCACATTTATTAATACTACTGGTTACTTATAAAAATTAATAAACAAATATTAAAGTAAGAATTTATCAGCCTATTTTGGCGAGTACTATAGTTTTTAGTACAGTTAGGCCATAATGCAAAATACTTGTCAAGGAAGACCTGATGGCCCATGTCCTAATATTGGAAGAGTCAGTTCAACTCACAACTTATAACTAGCATTGGCTATTAATACGAGTTTTTAACAGCTTTTCACGAGCTTTGGCTATTTTATCTTAATCCTCGTCATCTCTTTGTTTTTGATTATATTTTGTAACTTATATTTATTTACTTTTTTGTTGTAACTTAATATCGTGTTAATCGTCGTATTTCTATTTTATGTGATTTAATTTTTGTTGCACTGAAAGTGGAAGATCTCCTAAAAGTTAATAGTAATCCACAGCTCGTTACTTTGTATCCGGTCTTAGTACCAAGTATTGTTAATTTAATTTCTTATATCTAATTTCATTTTATTACCAAATCAAAAGCAATACACAATTATTAAAATAAAATTTTGGAAAGTTGCAAGTCTACTGAAATTTTCAAAAGAAATAAACGAGTAAATAACTTAAAACCAGCGCGTGTAGCGTTTGCTAAAGAATACACAACCGTAGACTGCACAAGTCGAAAAGGCGATAGAACATTGCGATCCAATCCAACGTCAGAAACGTCATTCGGTGGGTGAGCGCCTAGGCTCCATAAATTGCAATAAAATTTTCCAATAACAACGTAATTAGGCGTAAACTGGGAAATAACTTAAAATTTTTATAGGGTTCTCCTCTCTAATTTGTCTAAAAGCTGGTAAAGCTAACGTTAAGGTCAGTTTCCTCACTCGAAAGCGATATCAGTGACGGGCGAGCCCGGAATTTGAATCCCGCACATAATGAACCGCGGTCGAGTATCTTACCGACATCGCCACTGGCTTCAGCCAGTTAATACTAATTTGTCGGGGGGGGGGGGGAGAGACTGTGGTTAAATCTTTCAACAACTTGTAGATGATGGACAGGGGTCGAAGCTGCTACAAGGTGGTATTAGGATCCCACTGGCTTGTTTTGATTTCACAGACCACGTGATCTTTGATGAGGTTGACCTTTGACCTGCCCCAGTCTTCACTTAGAGATCCCATGCGATCCTGGAATAGCAATCAAAGAGAGCTGCAGGTAGCAGTGGATTAACATGGGCTACCAATAGGTAGTGTTCTAAGATACTGTATATATATATATATATATATATATATATATATATATACTGTATATATATACTCATATATAGGCCTATGTATGTATATATATATATATATATATATATATATACATCATAATATATTTCTTTATACATGTATACATATAATATATATATATATATATTATATAATATAATATATATATATATTTATATATATATATATATATACATTTTATGTTATATATATATACATGTGTATATATATATATATATATATAATATTTACTGGAATTTATATATACATATATATATATTATATATATATAATATATGTACATATATATATATATATATATATATATATATATATACCGAGGGAGATAGAGAGAGAGAGATAGAGAGAGAGAGAGAGAGAGAGAGAGACTCTGACAGGGTCATAAAGTGTATCACACAGGTGTTCATGTACTGAGGGTCAGTGAGGTCTCCACCACCTGTTCTCATCCTCCTCTTCTTTCTCTCATCATTCATCATCACCCCCACCCCACCCATCTATACCACCGCACCACGTGACTTATAACCCCAAACTACCCCCACATCCTGCTACTGGGACCTAAAATTTAGTCTAGTAGAGCTGGTGGAGTCTAAAATTAATTCCAGGAAATTAAGTTTAGGTTTAACGGACGTTGAATCTTTATTTATTTATTTATTTATAAAAAATACAATTATGCATAAACTTGCTCATTTTATGTTTCGATATTGATTTTCAGCTTTAGATATACTTGATTTTATTCCTGCAAAAGTCTAGTAAATTAATTACAGTAATAAAAACACTAAGGTATTGAGCTTTAAATGTGCGGTTAAAAACAGCTACATTATCGATCATGGAAAGGGTAAAATTTTAAAAAGCTGGTAGAGCCAATGTTGACGTCAATTTCCGCACAAAAAGCGACGTCAGTGACGGGTGAGCCCAGGATTAACCAGAATAAGCTTGTAAAGCCATCTCGATTACCGGTAAACAGGACTATGAAACGATAACCTCAGTGAAATATTCTAAATAATTTCTACTAATTTTCTTATACGAAAATATCAACACTCTTATAAAAGCATGTTTCCATTAGTTGCAACAAGTTCAGGGTTCAAATCCAGTGCTCTCCTGGTCATTTACATGTCAGTCGAGCAGGAAACTGACGTTAACTTGGCTTAACTTTTTAATCTATGCATTCGCCAATATGGAAGTGTGATTGCAGGATACATATTTATTTGAATTAGATAATGTCATATTTCGTTTGACTATTGTTGCATTCATATAATAATATAATTGAGGGAAGTTATTAAATTTCTATAGACTAAGCAAAACCTAATATCGTTTATGATTTAATAAACGGTTATTAGAAGCGGTTATTTACAAAGTCGCTGAGTTTGAAATTGTAAATTTCAATTTTAATCTGATAGAACATTGGAAGGTGGTGGAAGGTTATTCTTAAATCCGCGCCGGCTGCAATTGATGCTCCATCAAAAGGCAACGATTACTAATAACCATGGAGAGGTAGGAGGAAATGGGCCTTAAACAAGCATCTGTGCTTCCTGCCCCAATGTGCCGTTATGTTATGTTATATATTCAGATTTACGTTCTCCATTTTTTTCTTTATGTACTCTAAGTTTATGCTGATTTTCTGCTTTTCTCTTACCCCGTGTTTCTACTGCCATGAATTTAGTGAAATAAATATTATCTGGAATCTTCCTCGATCTCAAGCGATGCATTGGTGTATGTCTCATTCATTCGATTCCATCGGATGGTCTCTTGACTTGCGCTTAAACGTACAATAAAAAACTCTTCCTTTATTTCAACAAGTGAAAAAAACAAAGTAGGCATAATTGCAATTTTAATTAAAATTTCTTTAACTATCCTTAACCCAAACCCTTACCCTAACCCTAAATATATTCCTAAAAAACTAAAGAAATTCAGTAAAACTTAAAAGAATTAAAGTGACTCGAGCCAGAATCGATCCCTGAACCACATGATCTAATGCCTAGCATCTATACCACTATGCCACTGTTGCTTCCGCTTGAACCTAGTTGAATAGATGATGTCAACATATCTTACTAGAAAATCGTTATCCTACAGCTATAGCTGCTCTTCACTTGTTGAAATAAGGTAAAGGATTTTATTGTACGTTTAAGGGCAAATGTCTCTTGTATACTAGGCACACGTTTTACCAGCTACGCCATCAAGTGGAAAGTGATCTAACGTAACAGGTAGACTGATCAGGCAGGTTAATCGTGTATCGATGCTTGCTGCTTATTGGAGCTATAAACAACAAAGACATAACTAATAATTAATAATAATCAATAATAATTTGTAATAATCAATAATAATTTATAATAATTAATAATAATTAATAATAAATCTTCATCTTCTTCTTTTTCTTCAGTGAACTGTCAAGTGGCAGGTCCATGGTACATATTCATACTCAAAGGCTGCTTTCTCGCTCTATAAGAGCACTCCTTAGATCAACAAGTTAATCCCTTCACAAAGTCTG
This sequence comes from Enchytraeus crypticus, assembly GCA_905160935.1. NCBI lineage: Eukaryota > Metazoa > Annelida > Clitellata > Enchytraeida > Enchytraeidae > Enchytraeus > Enchytraeus crypticus. The sequence continues at coordinate 38,910 of CAJHZI010000762.1, forward strand.
TGCCTTATCCACACCTTATGTAGCCTATAGCTTGGGAAAAATATGGCTTTTGATGTGGTTTCCCGTTGCCTTCCTAATAATAAATAATATATAATAATAATAATAACTAATAATTAATAAATACACTAATGACATAATTTTAATGACAAAAATGTGCGCCAGGAACCTGTAAAGCAATCTCGAAGACCTCTCAGTCACCATGAAACCTCTATATTGTTCGTCTAAAAAGAGAATGTCGGTAAAGAGTAATATTGTTTGGTAGAGACTAAGCCTATTTTCGTTTATCAAAAGTCTCCTGGAATTTCCGCCGATAATTTCCTATAATAAATAGAGAGGAGAGAAGCGAGTGTGAGCAGAGCCGTGTGTTTAACTAAAGATTGCTCATAACGGCTCAGAGCCACGGGATGAGAGAGAGAGAGAGAGAGATAGGGAGAGAGAAAGAGAGAGAGAGATTAACACTATTCACGGTTTCATATCTAGAGTTCAATGAGCTTAACCTACGGAATAGACGAGAAATAATCATCATCACAAAAAATAAAAATAATAGTAATAGTAATAATAATAATAGTAATATTGAAAATCAGTGAGAAGTTAATAATGAAAGAGAAAGGGAGTGTGTGTGTGGGAGAAGAGAGAAGAGAGAAAGAGAGAGAGAGGGGAGAGAGACACAGAGAGAGAGAAAGAGATAGAGACCGAAGTTAGACAAAGAGAGAGATATAGAGTGATATATATATATATATATATATATATATATATAGAGAGAGAGAGAGAGAGAGAGAGAGAGAGAGAGATAGAGATAGATAGAGACATAGATATATGTAAAGAGAGAGAGAGAGAAAGGGAGAGAGATAGGGATAAGCTAATGGGTACAGAGAAGGCTGGTAACTGAGAAGGTAAGACGAAGCCTCTCGTTTGATTACATCGCAGAATCGTATTTGACTTCTTAATGGCTTCACGCTGATTCCTAAGCTTCTATCCACCTGAATCCCACCTCTCTATCCAATAACATGATTTACTTGTATCTCATCTCTCTATCCAATAACATGATTTACTTGTATCTCATCTCTCTATCCAATAACATGATTTACTTGTATCTCATCTCTCTATCCAATAACATGATTTACTTGTATCTCATCTCTCTATCCAATAACATGATTTACTTGTATCTCATCTCTCTATCCAATAACATGATTTACTTGTATCTCATCTCTCTATCCAATAACATGATTTACTTGTATCTCATCTCTCTATCCAATAACATGCTTTACTTGTATCTCATCTCTCTATCCAATAACATGATTTACTTGTATCTCATCTCTCTATCCAATAACATATTTATGATTTACTTATATCCCAAAATCATCATCATCATCCTCCCTTGAATCCCAGTTTAACTAGATGCTATGATATATTACTATGATTTACTCATATTCCAAAATACTATTAAATAAAACGATTCACTTAAATCCCATCTCAATATCCAATAGCTTACTTTACTTATATACCATCTGTCAATCCGATAACATGATTTACAAATATCCCATCTACCAATCCGATAGCTTGCTTTACTTATACACCATTTCTCAATATTCAATAACATGATTTACCTTCACTGTGCTGCTGCTGTTTGGCACAACCTACAGGCACTCTAGGGTTGAGATAGCACAACCCGTGAGCTACAGGACAGATAAGATAAGAACTGAGTCACCGAGGCGAAGTTCTACAAAGTTTTACTCATTACTGTCCATTAAACGCTTCTAAGAAAACTTTAATGTTATCATTTTTATGTTATATATATATATATATATATATATATATATATATATAACGTAAAAATATATATACAAGTTGCCAGTGGAGATGTCAGTAAGATATTTCATGGCGTATCAGTATGCGCAGGGTTCAAATCCAGAGCTCTCTTTACCCGTCACTGACATGCTGTTCGAGAAGGAAACTGACGTAAAACCTGACTTCTGCCTTAAGAAGTATAATAAGCATAGTAACAAGTACTGTGCTTGTACACAGTGTTGCTGTTGTTAAGTAAATTAATAGGGTTGTTAGTATCAAGCACTTTGCTCTAAAATGTGTCGTTATTAATGTATTAAGATTATTAGTTATAAATACTGCACTATTATACAGTGCTGTTGTTGTAAAACAATATAATAACTGTTAGTGATAAGTACTCTGCTATTATATAGTGTTGTTGTTGTCATTTTACTATAATAGTACTGTTAGTAGCAAGTACTGAGCTATTAAATCCTATTACTCACTGTGTAGTATGATAAATACACTATGTAATACATGTAATAACATGCTATTACACCGTGTGTAATAGCATGTTATTACATGTGTAATAGCATGCTATAACACATGTAATAACATGCTATTACATGTATTACACACTGTGTAATAGCATGATGCTACATGTATTACACAGTGTGTAATACATGTAACAGCACCCTTTTACACAGTGTGTAATACATGTAATAGCATGCTATTACACAGTGTGTAATACATGTAATAAAATCCTATTACACAGTGATGTAGGGAGATTAGTGGAGTCTATAACAAGAGTCTACGTATCAAAGCTTTGCCGTGTTGCTACTGACTGATCCTCCGCTAAACCTTTGATATCTTATCCACACGTAACTGCACACAGCTCAGAGTTATCAGAGTTACCACCCGCCTATTATAAGATGTAGGTGAGGGCTGAGTCATGGGCTAAATAGACTGAGTAGGGGGTTATTGTTTGGTTTTACATTAAGTTTAATTTGTTTTAATTTAATATATATCCACATCTTTATTCGTCAACATTTGACAGGAACAAAAGCAACAGTAAACAAATCAAACAGCATAAACATAAAAGTAATATCAGAAATAAACCATCACCAATTACACAGTTAGAGTTAATATTATGATTAGCTTAACTAACAAGTTACAAATGAAGAAGTTCAGAAGGGAAGAAAAGAAAGAAGAGAGAGACAGAGAGAGAGAGAGAGAGAGAGAGAGAGAAGAAGAAGAAGAAGAGAGAAGAGAGTTGTGAAGATTGTCAGTGGATTCATATATTAAGATATAGGAAGAAGAGTTGGATAGGGCACATTCTAAAGAGGGAAAGTAAAAGAGATCATAAAAAATTGAATGGAAGAAAAGATAATCAGAGACAGGCAAAGATTAGGTATGTTGGAAAATTTAAAGATCCACGCATATGTGGACATGAAGAGGAAAGCGAAAGGCAGAGTATTCTATATTTAGAGACTGGGAGAAAGAGAGAAAGGCAACGAGAGATTTTAAAAGAATAAAATTCTAGAGTGAAAGAGGAAGACGATGAACTACAGAATAGGTTTATAGTTTTAGAGGTGGTGGGGGTATTGATTGGTATAAACAAGCTATTAGGAGGGTTTCGAGGGGGGTTATAGATCAAAAGATGAGAGGTGGGGAATGAGAGTGGGGGGTAGGATAGATATCATAAGTTAATATGAGTCCATTAGACGATGCGCGGATCTACAGAGATTTGTGTAATGGTTTACATGAACATATCGACTCAAGTTTTCTTTGAGGTCCAGGGTCGACTTTCTAGTGGTTTATATACCAACAGATCCCTCTCCCACTCTGTTTATCTCTCACTCCTTCATCAACGTCATCTTTCCTCGAATTTAACTAGCGACGCGATGCGAATAGATTAAAAATTTATTTAAGAAAATTTTGTAGAAATTTCCTGAGTATAGGCTCTCACTAAAGAATGCCGTTTCTGACTTTGCTAGTTTATCTCTCAGACCCAAATCATCGAATTATTGTCTATTTCACCTCACTCCCAACGCATTTAAAATGCTCTATCTCTCGCTCTCTCTCTCACTGTCTCTCTTGGTGTACCACCTACTGGCAGTTCCATGGTATATAACGCATCCACTCATCTCTGTCTTCTACTTTCCTCAACATGTCCACTTACGAGTGGATCTTTAAATCATCCATAACATTCCTTTAACCATTATTCTTGGGGGATTCTGCCTATGACGAGGTGAGCCCCCTATGCCTTCCTCAGCTTCGACTAATATTTACTGGGCAGGGGCGTCATTCCCTGAGAAAACAATCCTGTTTACCCAAATGCTCTTAAATTCAAAAGAGCTAAAAATAGATACAAGCTAGGTCTAACATCACTTGCCTGGCTTGTGATAGGTCTTCTGTAATAGGGTGGGCCCTGTGTTCGAACCTTGCACCTATGAACCACTAGCTACTACTTGAATGTCTCAATAGCGCAATGGTTAGAGGTGTAGATAACGTCATGACGTTTAGATATAAATCTTAAACCTGGATTAAATTCTAAGCGTCCTAATTCAATACCCAGTTCCCTGGCTTTTTGTCTATACTCTTCTTCAGAACAATCAAATTTACTGCTTTCTAGTTTAATTTTCAGGAACTTTTTTATATACCCTTTGAATAAATCATTACTAGTGCTCTCAAAATGTTGTACCTCATAAATGCATTCAATCTTATAACCTTTTTCTAGAGCTTTCTCAATTTCATTCGTACACCAAATCCCTGTAATTGCTCTTTCATCATGTGTATGAAAGCATTCTCCATTCCTAATATTGTAACATTCACTGCAGTTTTGCTTCATAAATTTTCTAACAGATATACATTCTTTACACCCTTTAACGTTACAATCTGGTTTACATTTTACAGGTTTTTGATGAGTACATTTTAAATCTATGTAACTCATACAAGTTCTACATAACCCAAATAATAGTTTATGAGCTTGTTTAGTTTTCTGCTTGTAAGGTAGTACAGGTTGATATAAATCACGTGGAGGTATAACTTTACAATATATAAAACCAAACCAATTGTAATCATAGGTTTTAGGTTTGAGGATTCTAGTAGGATGTCCAGTAGGATATTTATCATAATACATAACTGTAGGATACAAACTCACTACATCTATATATCTTCCTTTTTGATTATTAGCTTTACAATCTTGAAGTAACTTTATTGGTTCACATCTACCACCAAAGAAACTATCTCTTATGTTTGGAGGTTCAATCAAGTCATACTCGCTTAAAGATGTATTTTTCATTTCAGCGTTATTATCAAATTCATGTTCCCAAATAGTTTCTAAATTATATCCAGCTTCTCGTATAGCTTTATCAATTCTGCAAGTTTTTTCATATAATTTATACTTATATTCACCTGATACTTTATTTATTGTTAAATCATTATAACAGTGAGGGCACCCGTGAAAGTAACATCCATGAAACTGATATATTGTATTATTCTCTGCACAAAAGCCATCTACTTTTAGTTTCTGAGCGTTATTTTCTACTATGCAATGTTCCCCTCCATTACAAGCATGCTTAATATTTAGATGCTGCTTTAAAGATTTAAGTTTAAGCCATTTTATAGATTTTATAGAGTAATTATCCGTTTCAAGCTCATTTATAACACCAATAGTATCTTGGAGTAAATACTCATTTCTAAAAATAGCTTGACAAACAGAAGCTATTGTAATGTACTGAAACGGATCTATTTCGGATATCTGTAGAAATAGTTCTCTTAAATTTAAGCAACCCCTTCTTAGTATATCTACATCAGATTTACAGTATTTATACATTTCTTTCTTAAAGTCAAAGGTCTGATCTTTTTCATTCCATTTATCAAACACCTCTTTATCTTTCTTAACCATTTGTTCATAACCATAGTATTTCTTATCAGGATATTTTCCAATGTAGTTTTGATTTTCTTCTTTATTAAATTCATGTGGAAAGTACGCTTTAGCTAATTCTACTAATCCAAAGGTTTCAGGAAAATCTCTCAAAGGTTGCATTGTAAAGGATAAGCTATCTATAAATCTTATGTTATAACCTCTTTTCACCTCAAGTTGCAGTATTTTTGGCCGTTATATATTACATTTGGTTTGGCAACTTGTGTATGGGATATGAGCCATTCTTGTACAAATTGAAAATCGTAACCTTTTCCATAGTGAGCTATAACAGTATAATCTTTATGCTTTTTAGTAAACACCCATGTACAAAAATCATTGGCGTTATAAAATTTAAACTCGTTTCCATTAAAGTACTGAGCTATACAGTAAATAACTATATGTTTTCCATTACTATCTAAAGTAGTTTCGAAATCATAGAATATGTACTTTTCGCTAGGTTCCCTTAATTTCTTTCTTTGCATAAAACATTTATGTTCCCCAATATGCCAATCTTTACAGTTTGAACAGAACTTTTCCCCACATCTATGATCCTCAGGTTTCCTATCTTTTACTTTGATAAATTTATAGCATTTTTGACATACATATGAATGTTCGATGCATTTTTTATTTTTGATATGATTATCGTAACATGATTGGCTATAAAATACCTTTCCACAAGTATTGCATTTAATTCTATTTTCTTTATTACATTGAGTAGGATTTTTACAAGCCTCACATTTTAGTTTCTCAGCTGCTTCCCATTTTCTAGCATTTGTGCCTAGAAACGCTGAAAGTTTAGATATTACACTGTAGTGATTATTATTTAAAATTAAATAAATTTTAATTTGCTTGGGTAAACCAGCATAAATTTGTCTAGTGTCCATACTATATATTTGTACTTCTATATTTAGTTTTTCTTCTATTATCTTTATATCACTAAAATCATTTCCTGATTCCTTAATAGAGATAGAATATATTCTGTGAAAAGCTTGAGCTAATACTGTTTGTAACTTTTTTTCACCTTCTTGACGTAAATATTTTACTTCATTGTCTGAAAATATACCTTCATTGATTTTGGTATGGATACCTTGTCTCCGGAAATTTATATTTATTATTTCCTCAACAGTTAACTTATCTTTAAAAACTTCCTGTAGTTTATCTAGATTATAAGTTAAACCAACTAATATTGCTCTTACTCAGCACATTGTGTCAGTGTTCTTGATTTGAACTATACAATGTTTATCATCAAGATTCCATATAGCAGTTACTTTTCCAGTTCCTTGAGGTATTTCAATAGCAGTTAATTTAAAAGTTAAATCTTCAATATTCATATCATAGTAATCTATAAAGTAATTGGTCCATACTATAAGGTTATTGGTTACTTCACCTCTTGATAGTAGCCTTATATGAGGTTCACGATCTGATGGTGTTTTAATACTAACTTGAATTCTTGTACTTTCGGGTAAATGTTCTGTCATCTTTGCAACTAATTCAATTATTATTTTATGTATATTGAATAAATTAGGTGAGCCAGAAACTCTCCAATGAGAAAGTGTTGTTTTGTACTTTATATTGTAGTATTCATATACTTTACGTATTGAGAATTCTTCATCTGAATCTTCAGTTTTATACAAGGATTTTAAGAAATGATACTTATCGGCAGGTTCTTCATCAGTTTTAAATTTTCTAATAGATACTGTGGCAGCTTGTATAGCAACATTTATATTTATCTAAGTCATGATCAGGGTCAGGATGAATAATTCTCAAACACCTTCTCATTTGACATTTAGCGCTTGTTAGCTTGGAGTAAAATTTGCAAGTATATAGTATATGATTTTAATTCTTTGTTCGTTAATTTACGGGCTTAAAATTATTTCCACTTGATACGATCTAACTGTAAATTAGAAAATGGTTTATTATGGAGCTCTTCAATTGTTAGTACCATTTAGAGTACACAAAATATATGAAAGAAAAAATATAGTTACGGCAAAATACATTCAATCAAATATAATGAGCAACATAAAGTAGTCCTATAATATTTGGGGCGATTAAAAAGTATTATTTCAAGAATTTGCTTTCGCGGAGGGAAAAAATAAGGGAGGCAAAGAGGCTCTAAAAAATGAGCCTTTAGTAGATCAACTGGTTTACATTCAGGGAGAAGAAGAGAAACTCTTAAATCCTAATTTGAGTGAGCGGATGAGCGAAAATTAGGATTTTAGAGTTGTGTAATGAAGGTACCATTTATTACTCATGCTAAAACATATTAAAAAGAAGCGGCATAAAAAAGCTTCATCTAATCTTTCAGCAAAATAAATGGACGCACATTTTGAAGCTTGCCGATTTTACAAAATTCATCAATCTTGATTTTGTGGCGGATATAAGCCGATAAAAACTACATTTAAAGTACTTATATTATCACATGTAAACACATCTCTAATAATGAAGCATTTGAAATGTTGGCCACTAAATAATAGCTCATAGAATTTCTCTAACTTCCCCAAAATAATTTTATTCACCGTTAGAAAAACTTCTAAATCACATACGCAGATTTCTGGGATATATGCCAAAACTGCTCATTTAATTCGATTGAAGTAATTTCATTCCACTAAATGGAAATATATTGTGTCAAGTGTAAATGTAAGACTCTACCTTTAGACTTAATTGAATCCATAACTAAAAGTAATAAACCAATACTTAAAGGTATATGTGAAGTTTGTGGATCTGAAAGGAATAGATTTATAACTAAATGTACAACTGGAGGGGATATAGTTTCATCTGTAATTTCTAAAATACCTACTGAATTTCATCTTAGAACTCTGAAGGGTAAAAAGTATTCATTCTGCGGTCCCAATACAAAGCTAGAGGAAAGATTAAATCCTGATGACACACAAAAAGGAATGGTCAAAGCCTATAAATAAAGTTGATGAAGTTTGTTTGAAACATGATTTAGCTTATAGAGATTCTGATTTAGGAAAGGGAACTAGGCGTGAAGCAGATAAGAAGATGTTACAAGAACTTGATAACCTTAAAGATTTGAATTTTGAATTTTAATGAAAAATTAGGTAAAGCAGTTATTAAGCCAATTATAGCTGCAAAATATAAATTAGGTTTAGGAATATTAAAAGAAACAAAATCGAAGAAGCTAAAGAATTACACAAACCCATAATAAAGAAATTTAAAAGAAGAAAAGTTATAGTGTATAATTTAGATGATATATGGTCAGCAGATTTAGTTGATATGAGACAATACGCAAAGCAAAATAAAGGATTTAATTACATTCTCACTGTAATAGATGTATTGTTAATATAGTTAATAAATGAGTTCATTAACAAGGTTTAAAGAAGAGTTGATGAATGGAGAAAATCAAGAATTGCTCAAGAAGGTATCCACTCAGAATAGAAAATTAAGGAAAAGATTTGATGATGAAGTTATTGCTAAACAAAATGTACAAACAGAGCTAAAAGAAATATACAAACCTATTACAGATACACAACAGTTAACTATCAGTAAGCAGATTACAAGAACAGATGATTTGCTTCAACAATTGTTAACAGATTTACAAGGTAAACATGATAGATCATCACGTTTACTTGCAGATATTATTAGAGGTTTAGTGAGATGTAAGGATGAAACTAGACAAGAAGGTTTAGATATTATCAGCTCAATAGCAAGACAACCATTATTAGCAGAATTAATTAGCAAATTAAATAACTATCAAGAATTAGTAAAGAAAATTATGCATCCTGATGGTATACAGAACCTTAATGAACAAGATATAAAAACCTAGAACCTTTAAATCATCTCAATGACGATGATCTCAGAACACTCGTACAATATTATGGGATACAAGAAAAGATTAAAGCCACAGAATATGAGGAGGAAGAAGATGTACAATTACCTACTTACACAGATTCTGTATTTCAGGAAAGTCCAAGTGATAATAAAATGTATAAAGAAGTAATGGTTAGTTTAATCAAAAGAAATCCTGGAATAAATAATAAAGGTAAATATGGAATCGTAACTGTTTCACCTATCTTTTATTACGAAGAAAATGATTCTGATACTGTAAAATTTGGTAACTACAATGTTCTATTCAAAGATAATAAAATTAAAATTGCAGATAAAGAATATATTCTTACACAAGGTTTAGAGTTATTATTGAATAAAGTTAATCCTACTTTAGATGAAAGAATATTAGATACAGATTTAAATAATTATTTAACAATATGCATTGATTCGGGATTAGATTACAGGCAACATCAAACAATAGGTAAAAAGTTACACAGCGTGCTTAAAAAACTAAATAGATTGAATGAATTGGATAAAGATGTTCAAGTAATTGGTAATGGACTAAATACAATAATTCTATCAGATAATGTAGATACCTTAAAAGAAAGATTAAATCTATTGATTGGGGAATATTGGGCAGGAAATAAAAGTATGTTTAATGAAATTAATGCTATTTTAGATATTTTATTCAATAAAGGAATAATAACTAAGAAACAACTAAGAAACATTATACGCAAAATTAAATAATAATAAATGGAACAGAAATTAATTAATTTACTTGAACCCATTTCTGCTTACTTTCAGAAAAGGCATATATCTAAAAATATACTCGTATCATACAATAATTCATCTGAACTTTGTACTATTAAATTTCCTAATCCTATTATTCTTAATGATTATGATCTAGAAATTGCACTTGTAAATTTAGAGACCTGGTATAGTTTTGCAAATATTACACTAGCAAATAATAATTTTAAGTATTCAGTAGATGGTGGAAATACTTGGAAATTAATAACTATTGAAATTGTAGCATATCAAATTGAAGCAATAAATGATGAGATTCAAAGGTTGATGAAACTAAATGGAGATTGGGATTCTGTTAGTAATGCTTATTACATAACTTTATCACCTAATACATCAACAATGAAATCGATTATTGATATAACAAATTCACACTATAAAGTTGATTTCACAATACCTAATTCACTGAGAAGTATATTAGGTTTTGATGGATATATTTTATCAGAAGGAAGCGCCATATGATAGCACAACTAGAATTGGTAATATCGCGTTTAACAGTTAACAAATTTTTGTTAAAAAATTGTTTTTGTTAATTGCGATTGTATAACTGAATCGTTTGTTAACGGAATATCATCTCCAGTTCTATATTCATTTGGACCTAAGGTGCAACCAGGTTTTAGAATCGTAGAATCGCCAGTTAATCTGGTTTATTTACCTTTGAATAGAAAAACATTGAGTGAATTTAGTATTTGGATAACAGATCAAGATGGAAGACCTATAGATTTTAGAGGAGAGAATATTACTTGTAGATTTCATATTAGAAGTTCATACTAATTATTATTATCCAGCATTCGTTCCCATAGTCGATATGACGCTCTTGCTACTTTAGACATTATAGTAGTGTATGTTGCTGGGTAGGCATAATATATATGCTCTAAAGTGCGCTCTGTAAGTTGATTAAAATCAATCCTTTCTTCTAGCAGTCGAACTAGAAGTGGATGATCTTCTGCTCTATTCAATACAGCGGTTGCCAAAGAATCTTCCATATTTTGTATTCTAGATCTTATGACATCGTTATCTGGATATGAATAATAGATCACGATTAGAGTAAAATCGGTAAATTTCTTATACCAAACCTCATTCCTTGTTTCTAACAGCCTAACTAGAAGTAGATCTTCTGACCGATTCATAATAGCTTCTCTCAGAGCTTGCTCCTCAAGCTTCGTAGCTTCCATTTATTATGTAGCTTTGTTTATAAACGAAAAATATTGTGATATAAAATATTCTAATTAATACCCTATTAAATGGGTCTCAAGCTAAAAGGAAAAGAAAGTAGAAAAGTAATATGCGGAAAGGGCTATTGTCATTGTAGAAATAGAGGATATGTAAGCGGTAAAGGTTTTGTGGATATTTTAAAAGTTGTTACAGAGAGCGGTATTGAGTCTACACCAGAAGTAATAGGAATATATCCTAAGATTGCTGATTCAACAAAAGCAATTGTTCAAGAGATAAGGAATAAAAGAAAACCTGAGTTACAAAATATTGTTGATAGAATTAAGCAATTTAAAATTGGAACTGGATTTGCTTACGTTTAGTTTTTTCATTAATAAATGGAGAAAGTAAAGGAGTCTTATTTGGAGCTTGAAAAATTTTTTAATTATGATGAATCTGTAGAAAAGTTTCAATATAGAGTTTATGATCCATCTCAAGGAACTGCACTTAATGCAAATGGACAAGAAATTAGAATTCAAATTTTAAGTGAAGATATCTGGTCATTACCTTGTAAGAGTTTTCTTTACATTGAAGGACAATTACAGGATTCTACTACTAATCAACCTTATGCTGCAAATAGTTTAGTAGCATTACAAAATAATGCTATGATGTATCTATTTAAAGAAGCAAGATATCATATAGGAGATCATGAAGTTGAGAGATTTCAATATCCAGGTCATACTACAACAATAGATGCATTATTGACTAAAAGTAATAGTTTCAATGGAATGGATCAATGTTGGAGCTTAGATTCTGGTAATGGAACACCTCAAACTTTGAGTGAAATTGTTAATTTAGTAGCAGGAGATATTCCAGGAAATACTGCTGCTAATATATTAACAGCTTTACAAACAACTGTTACTAGATTAACAGATGGAATGATCAATCAAAATAAGGGATTTGAAGAAAGAAGAAATTATACATCTGGATCATTTGCATTCAAAATTCCTTTATAATTTATATTTAATTTCTGTAAACAATATAGAAAGATTATTTATGGATGTAAGCATTCAATTGTTTTTCCTAGACAAACTGATACTCAGGCAATAATACGAAATGGTGGAGTTGCTAATGCTGGTAAGGTAAACTTAACTAAGATACAATGGCATATTCCAGTAGTTACAGTAAGTTTAGAAGAAAGAGGAATTTTAAATGATTACATTAAGAAAAAAGAATCGTTTCCGCTTTGTTTTATGAGCAAGAAATCTGAGAACACTATTGTTCCCCAAGCTACTGAATTTGCTTGGAGATTATCTATAGCTTCAGGTATCGAAAAACCTAGGTATATCGTTGTAGGCTTTCAATCTCCAGCAGCTAATCAAGCAGAAACTACTTATGCTATATTCAATGCTAATGTGCAAGTAATTAATGCTTATGTTGAATTGAATAGTGAAAGATATCCTAGCAATGATTATATAACTAATTATGACAGTAATCAGTATGCTCAATTTTATAATTCGTTTCAAGAATTTAAGAAAAGTTATTCTGAAGATGAAGAAGAGAATGATTGTATATCGTATCAAGCTTATAAGAAGTTGTTTAGGTTATACGTATTTGATGTATCGAAACAGTCTGAGAGACTTAAAAATACTGTTGTAGATATCAGAGTAACTTTTAAGTTTAGTGCAAATGCTCCCGCAAATACTACAGCTTATGCAGTTGTATATCATGATAGAATTTGGTCGATAGAATCAGATGGTAGTAAACAATATATCAGATATTAAATTTTTATCTAAATAAATGACTTATTATCAAACAAAGTTTAACTTGACTAAAAGCCAGATAGAGAAAATTGCTATTGCGATTAAAGGCAATACAGAAGTTACTTTGAGATTAAGTAAAACAGATATGAACCAACATGGATATAATTTACCATTAACTACAACTCAAATAAATAAATTGCATGATGATAATGTTCATGATTTAAAGTTTTCGTCAGCACAATTAAAATTTATAAGTAACAAAATAAAGAAAGGGGGGCTTTTACCTTTAGCAGTATTAATTCCTATTATTGCTGCTGCTTTGGGAGGAGTAAGTACAGTTGCAGGAACTGTTGCATCAAGAGTTCAACAAAGTCAAGCTGATAAAGAAACTGCAAGACATAATAGAGCGCTTGAGGATCAATTAAAGAAGACTGGAACAGGTAGATCAAA